>NBIV01000324.1:0-61425 GCA_003194525.1 Gracilariopsis chorda
GCGATTCCGGCAATAGGTGGAGTGGCGGTGCCTGTGCATGGAACGAATGAGGGCACGCAACGCGTCGTCTTCACCGGGAAGAGGAAGTTCTGCACGAATCAGCTCGTCGATCACATCAACGTCTTCAATCACGCCTCCTTCGAGCCACACGAGCATGTGGTGATTAGGCACATTGCGCTCCTGAAACTCGAGCTTTGATGCAAGCCCCAGGCACTTCAATCCGAAGATGTGCTCCGAGTTCTTCTCCAAGTCCTTCATGAAGTCGTTTGCGTACTGGTTGTACACCCTTGCAATCAGATCAGGTCGGTCAAACGGTCGAGGGCGGTTACTCTGTGCCGTAAATGCACTCCGATTGCTGGTATCCATACCAAGGCGCTGGATGTCCTCTCTCCAGATGTTCATGGTGATTGTAATGAACAGAGAAGGCGGTCCTCTCCGCTCTACGATCGCCTGTACATCCATGCGCTTTTTCTCCCAGTACGCTGCTGAGTTGACCGAGTCATCGGGCAGAAATATGCGTCCCATTTGTGCGAACTGGGATGGTGACACATGACCTGTTTGCTGCTGTGCTTGCTGGATCTCTTGCTCTTGTACAATACGTGCCTGTTGTTCTCTCTCCAGGAAACGTAGTCGCATGTCCTCAATGTTTGTGTGCGTGCGGAGCATCCACATCTGCATCAACGGTCCACTGTTGAGGAGGATGTTGTCTGAGTACAAACGTCGCTTCGCGTTCTGAGCCCAGGTGAGCTTTCGGAGCTTCCACTCGTTGACGCTGAGATCTGAGCTTTGCTGTGTGGAGTTCCTTGCCTCCAGGAACAGTCCGATGTCAAATGGTTCGTGCTGATCACCGTACGGGTAGAGAAGAGGGAAAGTGCCCTTCTCTGCAAGTTTGGATGCCGGTTTTAGAAGTCGGTACCGCACTTGCGCATTGTTTGCGGCATTCTCAGTCGCCCCTGCTCCAGCAGCAGCAGCGCTCGTCACTGCAGCGTGCTCTTCGGTTACGGTTCCTTCTACCAAGCGCGGTACTTGAGACTCCACTCGATACAGGCCAGTTGGATCCACGACGAGCGTTCTCATCATGGTTGGCCCGCCACCAGGAGCATCTTCAGGGAGAGGCCCAGCACCTGCGTGAGGAGCACTGACTGTGGCACTTCGGGTTCCTTCGTAACCACGTACGACTACTCCCTCTTCTGCTGCCTGCATGCTGATATCGACGGCGGTATCTGCATTTTGTTGTTGTTGTTGCGTGCTAAGCATGGATCGGTACCGCTCACGCACCACGTCTGGCTTGGGGTGGATCACATCGTACAACTTGGGCACGATGTCTCGTACGTTGATGTCTTGAATGAACGCACGCAAATTGGCACGCACATAGTGAGAGGGATCCAAGGAAGGTGGACCAGTACCCCACAGAAAGCTGTAGCGCGTGTTGTTCTGGTTCTGCGCGGGCAGAGCGAGAGCTGCGTTGCCCTCAAGTCTGAGAAAGGAGGGACCGCCTCCCGTCACATACGACATGTCCATGAGCGCTTGCGTCATCGCGAAGAGCGTATTCAAGTTGAGGAAATGGCTGTGGAAGGCTCTCAGGCTATAAAGACTGCGAACCAACTCACTGCTATGCCTTCTGCGGAACGTGACGCCCCATCCTGACATTCTTTTCATTCCACAGCACACTCCAGTGACCTCTGTGCCAAGCACAACACAGCCGCAATACTTGCAGCTATGTATTTTCAATGTCCAGTCCGCGTACGGGCAGGAGGAGAGCGTGTGTGAGTATTCGCCGCATCTTCCGCATCGCCTTTGACCTGCAGTGGGAAGCGTCTCAAACTCCAGCACGCTTGCACGGATGGCCGGATCATTCCTCGCCTGAGCTGCCACGGAATCCCACGCATAGTACACGCGATAGAGTCCTCGATCAGGACGCCCAGCACAGTGCATGACCGTCATATCAAGCTGTTGCTGTGGCTGATGCTGCGGCTGGTGTGAGGGAGCCGGTGTGATCTCATCCGCTTCCACCTCCATCGGAATGGACATCTGTTGTTCTTCCTGTTCAGCTTGTGGCAACGCAGGCTGCGGCGGCGGGTGTGAGGGAGCCGGGGTGATCTCATCCTCTTCCACTTCCATCGGGACTGGCATCTGTTCTTCCTCTTGTTCAGCTTGTGGCAGAGCAGGCTGCTGTGATGGCGGTGGCTGTGAGGGAGCTGGGATGATCTCATCCTCTTCCAATTCCATTGCAATAGGCATCTGTTCTGCAGGCATCGGTGGGAGAGGGGGAGGCATCGGAGGCGGTGGAATGTGACTTGGAAGGCCTCTCACAAACTCCAGAAATCCAGGAATTGGGCACGAGGTTGGTAGATCTGTGGCAGCGGACCCACTGGCTCCAGCGGCGCTTGTGCTAACTGCTGCTGCAACCGAAGTAGGTGCAGGAGTAATTTCGTCTTCTTCAACCACCGGAACAATAGGTCCTTGAACGTGTGCTCCGCTCTCATTTACTCCCAACTCATCTGGAGATGGAGGAGCTGGTTCTCTTCGGGGTCTTCCAGCTCCTGCCCGTGCTCCACCACTGCCGACGCGACGACCACCAGCGTTTTGCCTTGAACCGCCTGCGTTCAACCTGGCACCTCCAGAATTGTCTCTGGCACCTCCCGAGTTAGATCGGATGCCACCAGAGTTCAGACGTCGCCCTCCTCTCGTCATTTCAATTTACCAAAGAAAAGAAAAAAACAATTCTATGTTTTTAAACCGTTAAAAAATTTGCCAGAGTTCCAGAATAATTCCCAATAAAACACAAAGTTGAAAGTGAAAAAACTGGTTGCAGTTTGTTGCGTTGCACCCACCGGGCCTAGTCGCATGCAGCAATTAAAAAAACAAATTGCTGCAAGGCTTACATTTACCCGATGCAGTCGTGCGCAGCACAGGGACTCTCGACACACTCCTGTTGGATTATGACGGGCGGAGTGTGCCCAGCCGGTTTTCAAGCCGTTTGATGTTTAACCCGCGTCCGGTTGTAAGGATTGGTCTGCCTTTACTCACACACCGAAGTGTGCTTTCCGGCCCCAAGAGGTACGACACGGCGGCCGCCCCGGACCCTGCACAGCAAGCTGGTATTAGGTCCGGTAAACCCTCAGACTTCCTGATCGCCGTCAAACGACCAGTATACCACAGAGGAGCACCTGACTTTTCCCAGATCCGTGGTACTTGGTGGGTTACTCTTGTGGCGACCTGCACACGAGCTCGGCCTTGCCTAGGTCCCAGGCCAGCAAACAGTGCCCAAAGTAGCAAAAGGTTACGACACTGCGCTATTGGCCAAGCCTGAATGGGATGCAAAAAAGTGGTTAGGGTCAGCAAGCGAGATGCATTTGGCACTGCGCCAGTGCAGTATATACGTCTGTTGCAGGCATGTCTGCAATGAAACGTCAGTATACACTGCACTGGCGCAGTGCAATTTGCCACGTGTTGGAATGCAATGCACTGGCGCAGTGCAATTTGCCACGTGTCGGAATGAACCGCTGGGTTTCTGCTGCTGAGTGGCTGGCACTACAATTTGATTGTATTGCAAGCCATTCAGCAGCCATTGCACAGTCAACATGCAGCAGCAGCAGCTAATTAACTGAACGCTTTGCTGCTGCTGCTGCTGCTGAATTTTTTTATTGGTAGGGAGGCGTTGCGCCAAATGGGCGATTTGGATGGGCAAACGGGGGCGTGCAAGAGGATTTTGTGGCGCAACGCCTCCATTCAATCAAGAACACCCCCCTCATACGCGTATAAATACTTATAATGGAGAGACAAGTGGAAACGGCCTTTGGCCGTGGGCGACGCTGCGCGCCGCGTTTTGTTTGTAGCTTTGTGTATTTCGTGGCGTTCGGAGGCTCTCCGAGCACTTTGCTCGCTTGCGCTCGCAATAGTGCTCGTAGAACCACGGGGCGCCGCGGCGCCTAGGTGTCTAAATTGACTGCAGTGCCAGCCAATGATGAGAAAGCGCGACACGTTGCTTTGTGTAACTGGCTGGCACTGCAGTCATTATGGGAGTGCGAGCCAGTAAGCAGGAAGCTTTGCTGCTGCTGCTGCTGCTGAATTTTTTAAATGGTAGGGAGGCGTTGCGCCAAATGGCAGTTTTGCATGCGCGTAGAGGGGCATACAGAGCGGTTAATTGGCGCACCGCCTCCTATCAATCAACAACACCCCCCTCATACATGTGTAAATCATTAAGAGTGGGGTGTTGAGATGTACATTGTGGCCCAGTTGCCAGTATTGGTAGACCATTTTGATGGCAACTTGATCCCGCGTTGCGTTTGAATGTGCACAGCACCATTTTGCAGTCTGCGCGACGGTCGGCGGCGCATCTTCTTTGCCGTTAATATGAAACTGAGATTTAATCCTTTCTCCCTCACCAGAGGCTCCGTTCCGGATAGCGGAGCGTGGCTTGTATGTTTTGGTTGTCATTTGACCTTTTGGAGCTACGAGACATTTTCCCTTGGGCCGATTCAAGTCACTTCTTTGGTTGTCTTCCCCGTGCGCTTGGGGACCCTATTGGCAGTCTTCACCATTTGGTCAGCTGACGAACTGCATTCGCTCCACCCTTTACAGTGGATCCCTGTTCCGTTTGGTACATTTGCTTCCAGTTGGTCTTGCTCGTCTGGTTCAATTTGATCTAAGCTTATTCGCATTACCTTGATGCCCACTGGTCTTCCTGCCGATTGGCCGATCCTTTTCCGTCACGTCATGCGTACCCCTGAGGAAGTGGCTGTCGTTTTGAACATAGAGGAGCGGGAAGGACCATCCGTTCCTCCACCACCTGGTGTGGAGGAGGTCCCCCCTCGGCGCAGCGTTACTTCCGCACCCACACGGAGTATCCTCAGCGAAGATGGTAGGTGGAGCACCCAATCAGGTCATTCCACGCGGACGCAGCCGCGTAATACCCTTCGGTGCTTTCCCCGTCTTTCAAAGTCGTTCACCGATGGTGCGAAACCAAAACGTAAGATGGCTCCCCCAAGAGTCGCAGATACATCTCCTAGCCCTCATTTAACCACCTGAAAGGACTCCATAGATCGATCTTCTCATCGTTCGCCTTCAGGTTTTTACATAGTACCAGTTGGTTTAGCATCTTCGATGAACCATCACCCTCGGATGGGTCCCTACAGTGGTATAGCAAAACGGGTCACTTGCGCTCAATTCTGTGGTGGTCCACAGACTTCCAGCATTGGTCAGGGTTGCAGTTGCGGTCTCAGGCACGCCTCGACCTCTGAAGATAATTATCCTGATCCGGAGATGGTTCCTGGAACATCCTACACCACTCCGGCTGCTGTCTCTTTCATTCGTCAGCCAAATCCGCGTGCTCTTCCTGTTAGTGAACTGTTTTGCTCTCAAGGTGGTTACGAGACAGCCCCTGGAGGATCTTGATACCCGTATCTTCGACTTCACCTTTTGGCCTATCAATACCAACTTAGTTCAAGCTCCGAATGAGTACCTTCGACCCTCTGTAGACACATACGTCACATACAGCCGATTGGATTTGGTGCAACTCACGCAGATCTTTAGCTACTCGGCTCCTCCACCTCTAGGCATCAAGAATCGTCTCCTAAACCGATCCGCGGTATTCAATGCCAAGGGGCGTCATAAATCATTTTTGATGTCATTTCCCCTATCGTTCTGTCTGATGTTCTCTTCTTCTGCCGTCCCTTACAGTTTGAATACTTCTGCCGAATGGTTTGGGTCCTATAAGACATGGGTCCTCATAACTCACCAATGCAGTAGAACTTCAACAGGGTTTGTATCAAAAAGCCATTACATACCAATTGATTAATCGACCGAGGCCAGTAAGCCGGGAACCCCGCCAACCAATCACGTCTCCGTCACCGAAGGGGTAATTTGCAACCGATGAACACGTAAAACCTATTTGACTTCTCGCATGATGACGCCATGCGTCGTAAGATTTACGTCGCAATACGAAGTTGGTGGGAGCATTACGAGTTCTGCTAGTTCCTGGGCGTTCCAACCCACCAGCATTTGACTATCTTAACAGTGTTATCATATATATTTTCCCTTTCACAGGTGCCATTTGTACAAATGGCCTCGCGGATTTCGCTGCGATGACGGCGCTATCATCCCTACGAACGGCTCGGGAAAGCGTGACGTGGCCTACAAGATTCAACGACCCCTCCTTTCCGTCTCACCCACTCTATCCTGTTGGTCGCATGTTCCTTAAGTCAAAAACCCTTATGAAGACTGTCAGTGACCAACTTGATGTGGAAAAACTTAACAGGGACGCACCATATTCGGTAGAGGACCTCACTGCTAATTTGGATGCCGGTGAAAACCAACTCTCGATGGCAGGTCAGGCCTGGGTGGTATGGAACTATAAGGAACTTCGTGTAGCTACCACGGGAGAACAGAGCTGTCCAGGTTTGCCAATTGAGACGATGGGCGGGATGAGGGTGTTGCTATGCCCCAAGCGGCTACAGAATCCCCCGCAGTGCCTCTGACCATCCCAATGGCTGCTAATCGTCCTAAGTCGGGTGCGACCCCTGCTGGTTGTGGGTTTCCTTCCACTCCAGTGGGTGAAGGTGTTTCCGGTCCGTTTCGTTCTATCGCAGTGGTACGTGCTTTGGTCCCTCGCGACTTTGGGCACCTCGACGGTATGGAAAGCGCTCTGCATCGACTCCATCGTGGTTGTCTGCAGTATTTTATCCGACTGGGTCCTCCGAGCGCCATCGCGTCCGTAGACACTCTGATCGGTTACCTTCCGGTTTTGGCCCGGCACGTGACCAAAAACCATGGACTCCGTCGATTCCAACATCAGTTCCAGCACTCGGTATAGCAGACGGTGACATCCCATGTGGGATCTCCTTCCCAGATAAACGACGACACTCCCTCCACTGTTACTTTTTACAACGAACAGGCTGCCGTGAGACTGGCCCCATCGTTTGGTCTCACAACTGAATCCATGGGGACTGGTTTCCGACTACCTTCCTGGGCAGGTTTCACTTCCCACTCAGGTGTCCAAACCATGGCTCAGTTTAGTACCCGACCACTTTGGCTGAACCGACACAGACCCGTCAGGTATATCCCAAACTTCCTCCACCTATTATGGGCATGCAAGGTGTACCATCTGGTCACTCTGGTCCCTCAACTGGTCAGTCTCCTGTGACTGGTACTACTCCAGGCGGTGGTGGCATTACCAGTGCGTCGGTCGGTCGTGGTCGTGGATGGTTCCCTCCATGGCCTACTAACGTCTTGTTGAGGGCAGTGTACGCCACAGAAACGGTGGTGAATATCCCTCTACTCATGCTTCATAAGGGTCTCGTTCTTTCTGGTATCCCCTTTTGACAACTCGTGAGTATGGTTATTCGTAAATCTTGAGTGCTGTTTGTTATTTGTAGGTATTATTAGTTATGTACCTCTTGATATTGCGCCAAAACGTCTCCCCTCCCTTGCTTAACGGTGCTGCACCACATTGGCATTACGTGATCAATTTGGTTGAGTTTCGCCTCATTTATGCCAGTCTCTTATGAGGAAGGTATTAGGTATGTATGTTGGCTGCTCCATGATGTCATGGAAAGCCGTTCACCCACACCACCGTACATGGTAGCAAATCCCGAAAATGGTATGTTCGTGACCGACTATGAAACCGGCTACTCTTTCGGTGTTCATAGATTCATTCCCTTGAGGTGGTTGGGTGTTATCTGTCTGGAGGACCTCCGAGGGGACGGTTGGGTATACCTTTACCTCTTTGTTCACAGCCTGTATGGTATGTCCTTGGAATTTGGGAGTGGACACGGGACTTCTTCTATCAGTTGCTTCCTTCAATGGCGTTGTGTCTTGGTATTGGTCCACCGGTGATGAAAAGTTTATCTGTGTGGGTGGCACCTCTCGGCGTGAGTGATCAGAGCTCGGGGCTCTTATCACCTTATCTACAGATACGGTATTCTCCATTCCGTGTTCCAAGATGGTTACCGTTTGTTCGTCACACCGAGTAACCTCAAAGTGTCCCGTGTAATTGGGCAGCAGTTTTGACCGTATGTCTTTGTCAACCAAGCGGTCATCCATTTCTTGATTCTGGGATGGGCGAGCCCTCTTTGGAGGTGTGTTCAAAAAACGTAATCTACCTGTTGTAATTTGGTTATCGTTCTCACCTTTTGGTCATAATTTTTTTATACCTCTCTTGGGCCTTTGTTCGTTTGTCAGTTGCTACCTGTAGAGATTCCCTCAACTTTCGGATCATATCTTTCTTCACCTGAGCGGTCGATTGCTTCCCTGCAGCCCATTGGTTACTTGGACCTGGCTGTACTGTAATACCGGGAGAGTGTCGTGATAAAACCAAATCAATGGGATTGGTTGGCGCTTAGCGATGTACCTGTACTTTCTAAGCATATTTCAAGGGCAGTACAACTTGAGCGCAATCCTATTTGTATTCCTCCGGATAATGGGGCAAACGAGTCATTTGAGTTTTGTTAAATATCAATTTGCCCGTTGGTTTGGTGGTTGTATGCAGTGGTGAAGTAGTGCTTCAAACCTAACATAGTACAGACTGATTTAAAGAACTTCGAAGGTTGAGAATCATTATTGGTGAGTAGATAGAGTGGCAGACCATATGTATAAACCCGGTGGATTGGGAAAGCTTCCGCGAGAACCGCTGAGGTCATGCTCTTAAGGGAGATTTCCATCGTCAGCTCCGCAAAACAATGGTTGATTACAATGATATACTTGCATCTTTTGTTGGTTTTGGAAAGCGGCTCCAATTTTTCAATAGCTACACACTCCAATGAGCCAGTTACCTGAAATAGCTTCAAAAACTTAGGATGTTTCCGAGTACCACCGGTTTTGACGCTCTATTTGCATCTGGCCACACAATTATAAGCGTCTTGACATAATAACGGTCACTAGAAGCCTCTCGTTGGGGTATAATACATTCGTGTACCCCCCTGGTGACCTGCAAACCGTGGCCAATGGGCCAGGTGGAGAACACTTTGGCAAAGCGATTCCAGTACGCATTTTAGAGTATACCATCCAGCATGGATCACCTAACGAGATAAACGTCATGTTCCACCTTGAAATGATTACCTTCCTGCCCAACACGGTGTAGCACTGACTTGCAGTAACTATATTTTGTTTGCTCTCAGCAGAATTTCTCCTTGGTAATGGGAGAAGACTCCTGCTTTTCCATTGCAAACACAGCATTTGTTGTATCCCCTGCCACAAAAACCTCATGGGGTTCTCCCTCTTCATCGAAGAAGGTACCTACTTCAGTTTACTTTTCTTTTCAATCCTTAACCAATTGTATATTGAAGCACGGGATATGATCCTCCACTAATGCCTCTTCCAACCCATTGGTAATCCAGCGTGACATGGCATCGGCCGCGTTGTGCTTCAAACCCGGGCGGTATTGTACCTCATACTCACACTCGGATAGTCTTAACGTTCCTCTGGCTAGCTGTCTGGAAGCGTCCGCCAGGCTTATGAACCACCTTGAGGCGTCATTATCTGTCCGCAAGGTGAACGGCGTTCCATATAGGGAAGGACGGAGTATCAACATGCCCCATACAACCGCTAGAAATTCCTTCTGAGTAATGGTGTAGTTCTGCTCCGTTCTGGTGAGCACTTTAATCTAGTAACGGATATAAAATTGCTCCCGTAGTCTTTGTGTTGCATTAGGCTGGATCCTACCTGAGCGGAGGATGCATCCGTATCAAGGATATAGTGATAACTGAAATTGAGTAAAGCCAATACTGGTGGGGAGATAAGACCAGATTTCAGCTCCTAGAATGCTTGAAGCTCATTCCTCTCAAGGCATACAAACCGATGTTGTTGTCCTTTCTTCAGTTTTGTATTAAATGGAGCTGGCCTGCAGAACATCTTGCTAAAAAGTCGGTACAAAGTACACAGAGCAATAGTGGGACGTATATCCCTTTTTGAATAGGGAAGCGTGGCTTCCTGAACCCCTCTGGTACTCCTTTTGGCCACCTGGAGGAGACCTCAGCTTAAAATATGGCCCAGATAATCTACCTTTTGGTCAACGAACACGCATTTGCGTAACATTAGAGTCATCCCCGAATTCTTTAGAAGCTGGAGCACCGTTCGAAAGTGCCCGAAATGTTCTTCAACCGATTCGGAATAAATGTATAGTTAATCTATGTACACCAATGCCGTTTGCCACCTTACCTTTGATAGGATTATATAGAGAGCCCTTTAGAACGTAACAGGCTGTTAGGAATAGAGGTGCAGTGGTTAAGAATGGTTGGAAGTCGATGGTCATGATCCGAGTTGAAGTTCGGATCATCCATTGGGGTTAATATAAAGGGTGTAGCCTAGTTCTATCAGTGCTACTACTCAATGAGAAATCGTCCGAATGTAACGGTATTATGCTCGTTTTTCTCGTTGGCCTCCATATGTGGGTGGTTTACCGGGTTCAATGCCAGAACTAGTGGTTTGATGACTTGGTGAATTCCCCAGTTGATGATTTGTTCTATGAGTTGGCAAGATTCAGCAACAGACAGGGTCTCGATGATCTGGCATATGAACCCAGGGTGCCCACGATGACTTGGCACGGATGTCTCGGGAATCTTCCATAGCCATTTTATCATTTCTGTACCGTTTGAATTGTTTGACAACGTGGTTAGTAGGCAACTTGTATTTCGGAGCCAACTTTGTCCACGTGGTTGGTCGGGGCTTTTCTGACATAAGTATGTTGTCGTGTCATATTGACAGTATGTCACAAATGATGTCCACTCGGCTTTGAGGCCAGATAAAAATGTCAAATAGGTACCCGATCTCTTCAGTAGATCAAGTAGAATAAAACTAGGAAAGTAGACTCGTCAGAAGTGATGCTGGAGCCAACTTTTCTCAAACAAACGTAAAATAGTAAGTGAATCGAACTTCAATCTTCCCTAACTGTAGAGTCGACTGTACTCATAAGTAATCATAACCAAGATTCCCTTAGACTCGCACAAACCCAAATTCCGGAGGAACTGGGAACAGGTCTCGTTAAGAGCCAGGTTCCAGGGTGAAGGGAACTTGACTTTCGCCCTCCAAGCGGTTCAAGATTTCACCAATTTCCTCCGTAAAACTTCGTTCACCAGTGAGGTGTCCATGACCTGCAACCATGTAGTAGAAAAGATGCATTTCAAATGTGTCGTCTAAAATCGTCAAAACTCCGCCATTGTAGTTGAAGGAAAGTCGGTGCTGACGTATTCCTATTTCGTCGGTGTTGCAAGGTCCACGATATTTGGCGAATAAAAAAGATACATGGCAAGCTGCCCGGTGAAGACATAGCCTAATTGCGTTGATGCTAGTGATTTCACCCATCCAGTTATATAGTGATGTTACACTGAGGTTGAAATTGTTGTAGAACTCTCTTGCACCTTGAATATTAGTGTTCTGATTCATCATGAAAGCTGGTTGATACTGGAATGCTTATTTTCTTCTCAGTAGGATTC
This sequence comes from Gracilariopsis chorda, assembly GCA_003194525.1. NCBI lineage: Eukaryota > Rhodophyta > Florideophyceae > Gracilariales > Gracilariaceae > Gracilariopsis > Gracilariopsis chorda. Next base: position 11,430 of record NBIV01000324.1, read on the forward strand.
CGTTCGTCTTCTTATACTGCTGGAGAAGTGCTTTGAAGTTCATGAGGTCTTTCTCTTTCATCCAAGTGTTCTCATGGCTTGGATATCCGAGCCATTTGACAAGAAATTCAAATCGTCTGGCTCTTCTTCTGTGGTTCACAATGCAATCTACTTCATACTCTTCTGTCTCATCCTTCAATGTTACTGGGGTTTGATGAGCTATCCCTGGGAGAGTTGACTTCTCTTGTTGGTAAGGTTTGAGAACACTGGCATGGAACACATCATGAACCTTTGACTTCAGTGTATGGCTTAAGTCTAGACGAAATGCTACTCGGCCAAGTTTTTCTGTGATCTTGAATAGCCCACAATATCGGACTCGTAGCTTGGACTGCTTCCCCATATGGTCCGAATTGAGGTTTTGTGTGGACAACATGAATTTTTTGTCCAACTTTCAATTTTTAAGGGGATCGATTCTTGTCGGTGTATGACTTGGAGTAACGATTCTGTCTTTCAATCTGACTTCTTGCTTCTCCTATTGCTTGCTTCATGCTTTCTACGAACTTGAGAGCTGCATCATTCTCTGATATGAGAGTATCGAGCAGTAGTACTCTTGGGTGGTCACCATACGCTAGGAAGAATGGTTTAAACTTCGTAGTTGAGTTCTCTGAAGAGTTTTATGCGACTTCGAAAGTCTATGAGGTGCTTTTCTTAGTTAGATTAATTGAGATTGACGTACGCTATAATCATTTCTTCAATTTTCCTGTTCATTATCTCGGTTTGACAATCTGTTTGTTCATGATATGCTGTTGACGTCCTTATCTTAGTTCCAATGAGACGAAATAGTTCTTCTCAAAATTTGCTCATAAAAACCTTGTCCCTGTCGACGATACTAACTTCAGGAACTCCATAATGCCTCTATATGTGTTTAAAATATAGCTTTGCAGTCTGAACTGCAGTGAAATCCGATGTAGTTGTAATTATTCTGATCAATATGGATAGGCGGTCTACTACTAGGTACAATGCACTATTCCCATTCTTTGTTTTGGGAAGGGTTGTGGTGAAGTCCATTGTAATTTGTGCCCACTTAAATTTGTGCCCACTTTCTTTTCGGCGGAGGTAGTGGTTGAAGTGGACCCTGTGGTTTTGTGGTTCGTGATTTCATTTCTTGACATTTCAGACATGAGTGGAGTTATTATTTAATCGTTTAGCGTAACTATTTCCAGTGGTATAGCGTTCGAATGTTTCGTATGTCTTTCTGAATGCTACTTGTCCTGACAGAGGTTGATCGTGTTGGTCTTGTAGTATCTGTTACTTGGCCTTTCGGTACGCAGAGTTGTCTTTCTTTATACAAGAACCCAATTTTTTTTGTGAAATGGGCTCTGTGGATATTTGTATAAGTTTTTGAACTCTTTGCTGTTTAGAGATCGGTTGATGGATGCGCGTGTATCGTTTTTGGATACTTCACCAAGCTGGGACACTCCACTGACTTTGGAAGTTCTGAAAACTGCTTTGTGGAGTAATGACCGGTTCATCACTTCAAGATTTTCAGCATGTTTTGGGTATCTTGAAAGCGAATCTGGGACAAAATTGGATTCCCTTTGATCAGCTGAAAAGAAAAGTCAAATTCCACGAAGTTTTCCAGCCAGCGTACCTGTCTTTGACATAGGTTTGGCTGACATTCAAGATACTTCAAAGGGTAGTTGTCTGTGCATAGTGTGAACATTTGGCCATGAAAGTACACTCTCCATACTCCTAGCCTGTCTATGAGCCCCAAAAGTTCTCGCTCCTGGGCGGCATAACGTTTTTCTGCACTCTTCAATCTTGACGAAAATGCTACACGTCGTTTGACATTATTTTCGATCGGTTCCATGACAGCTCCAATGGCGTATTGAGAAGCGTCGGTAGTAACGATAATGAGCAGTTTTGGGTCAAAGTGTCTGAGTACTGGGGTTCTAGATATAGATTTCTTCAAAGACTCAAAACTCTCAATTTCTTCTTGATTCAATTCAAACTCGGATTTTCTGCAGAGTTTGGTAAAAGGTTTTGATGTTGCGGAACAGTTCTTAATAAGTCTTCGGAAGTAGTTTAGTTACCTGAGAAATGCCTGGAGGTCGGTTTTGGTTTTCGGTGTGCATCAAGTCAAGATTGCATCAACTTACTGCGCCTCGATGGATATACCTTCTGCACTCACAATTCGTCTTAGGTACCAGACTTTCTTCTTCATGAACTCACATTTTGCAAGCTTCCCATAAAGCTCGTGCTCGCGCAGTATGTCGAGTACACATCTGAGATGCTTGAGATGTTCCTCTTCGTTTGTACGATAGAACAAAATGTGATCTAGATATACTAGAACGATGGTTTCTAAGTACTCTCGTAATACGATATTCATCAGGCTCATGAACGAGGCTGGCGCATTGGTACCACCGAAGGGAAATACAAGGAACTGAAAGTGACCATATCTTGTCCAAAAAGCTGTTCTAGGAGCCGACTGTTCAGAAAGCATTATTTGATGATAACCTGAACGGAGATCTGTTTTCGAGAATATTCTAGCTCCAATTCATTGATCGAATATGTCATCATTCTTGGGTATAGGATAGCTGTTCTTCACCGTTAGTTTGTTCAAAACTTGGCAGTCTATGCATAGCCTTAACGACCCATCTTTCTTCGCGACAAACTTTACGGGTGCATCCCAAGGACTCGAGCTCGGTTGGATTGTCGAAGTAGTTCGTTGAGCTGCCTACGCATTTCTGTAAGCTCTTTATCCGACATTCGATATACTCCTTTCTTTAGTGGTGTACATTTGAGTAGTAGGTCGATGTTAAAGTCTTGTTCTCGTTTCGGGCGTAGCCGTTTTGGGAGTTTATCGGGGAACACATCTTTTCAATCAGTTAACAACGAGTTTTGGCTGGGATGTTGTACTTTTGTTTCTTCTGGTTCATTTTGTGGTCGTACAAGAACGGCAGATACTGGTAACGTCTACTGGATAAATTTCTTGATAGCGTTGAATGTTTTCATATTGTTTTTTCTTTTCCATGTAGCGTGAATAACAACTTGTTCATTTTCGATGGGGAATGATATGACGTTTGTTCGATAGTTGAAGTAAGGATGTATTGGTGGAGCCAGTTCTTTCCAAGGATTTCATCATATCCGTACAGTGGGCAGATGGCGAACCTTCTTTTTTCTTTGAGTGGTCCCATTTCCAATGTGACACCTTCCTTGTTAGTCTCTTCTAGGAGGGTAGTTGATCAATTCGCCATTTCTGCTTTGTAGTTCGTCTTGACTGTTGGAATTCCCACGCGTTTAACGAAAGATATAGAAAGGTACAGGTAAACACTGTTATTAGTATGGGTTAGAAATTAGTGTCGACACAGTATTAGTGTGGATCACACTATTTTCCGTGTGCCACTGGCGTTCTCTCACGATATTAGTGTAGACAAAGAGCTTCTTTTGGCAGCAACTGCAGCGTATATCACCATACGAATCCCAAGAGGCGCCAAAAACACTTCCAGAAATAGTCGCAAGACCAGTCGTGCATCTCCTACGATGTCGCTATATGCCTCACCACTTCTGTCTGCCTTTCAACACATGGCCTCACATGCACAGAACCCGGCAGGTTCTCAACCAAAAGCACTATCACCGGCCAACAATAGTGACGATACTACTCAGGCCCCTGTCATTCCTTCTAATCCCAACTGCATCAATAATGATAACATCAAAACCAAGCGATCCCCACAAAATGTATTGACTCATACAAACAGGGCAGTTATCGCCAGATGGATGATTGAAAACGCTGATATAGAAGGCGAATCTCATATTACTACTGGAGCAGTTACCAAGTTTCCACAGTGGTTTCGTGGGAGCTACAAGGCCAACGTGCAGCGTGCAAGCAGGTATTGGAAACAGCGCAGTACGCTAGTGAATGGACACAACCGCACCAGTAAGAAAAGTGACATTTCGTTCGTTAAAGCAACTAAGAACGGGGTCAAGCGCCACTACTGCAAGGCGAAAGCTGGAAGAGGTCGTCGTGTTTTGCCCTGGTTACAGGCGTTACAGAACGACATGTTTGATGAATTTAATCGCATGAGAAAGGCGGGGGGGAAGTTTAATGCCCGGCTGCTCCGATGATTAGCGTTGAACTTAATTGCAAGCGAGACGGAGGGTGTTTACAACAAGACATTGGTGGACTGTCGAAGTAATTGTCTGATATCCGACAGGATATCTTGTCCGTGGATCCAAACGTTCATGGAGAAATCGCATATCGTTAGCAGGGCACAGTGCAGGAAACTGATGGTTTCTCCTGCGAAGCAGGAACAAATAGAACGCGAAGTTGCCTACCATCTGGACCAGCTGGCCAGAGATTTTCAATCCAAGTCCCTTCGTGATGAAGACGTGTACAATGCAGATGAAACACACTTTTGTATAAATATGGACAATCATAAGACTCGCGCTTATTGGACACAAAGGTGTACGCTATGCTGATGTAGTGTCTGGTGACGACGGTATTACTATGATGGTGTTGATATCCGGAGGAGGAAACGCAGGACTTGAGACGCCGATGCTTATATTCAAGAACGTGGACAAGAATTACCCTATACGGGGTCTGACGGACGATGTGCCCGGTGTGGTTTATCGAACCGGGCCTAGAGCGTGGATGGACAAACGTGTTTTCTTGGAATGGATACGAGAGAAAAGAGTGTTTAGACCTCTACCGAGCGGCCGTAAGCGAGTTCTTTTTATAGACAATGTGAATACGCATGCTCTAACCAATGACGTACGGGATGCATTGTCTCAGAGTAACACGGAAATTAGATTCTTTCCGTGTAATGCGACGCATTGAGTTCAGCCTGGGGACAGTTTTTTAATTCCGAAATTGAAGACATACTGGAGACATGAGTGGGATGATTTTAAGATGAGTATGCTACAGAATGGTATGTGGGTGGACGGACCACGTGCTTCTGGAAAGCTGTCTAATCCAGGCAAAAGACACTTCCTTAAGCTTGCTGCAAAATCTACCAGGGCTGTTAGTGCGATGCGTGACTCTGAAGGTGTTACATATGCGAGAAAAGCGATGATAAGATGCGGACTATCGTGTAACTTGAATGGGCAGTGGGAAGAACGGCAACTGTTCCCATCACTGCAAGCTATAATCGGCAAGTATAGGGAAAACGTTAATGGAGAAGTAGTTGGCAGTAGCACTTGAAGGCAGTCATTCTGTCAACAGTATTTGTGTGAGCATAAATTAGTCTGGTCCACACTATTTGTTTCTACCTGGAATTAGTGTGGGTTAGAGTATAGTGTGGTCCACACTAATTGTTGTGACCCCGCCCCAAATCGAGGCTTCTAAATTACTGTGGACCACACTAATAACAGTGTTTACCTGTAGCTGAGTTCGGATCTGTTACCAGACAACGCTTTATATCTTTTTCCGTTTACGCGTACTTGCGCAAGTAACAGTTTTGGGGCGGGGGTTTCAAAGGGTGACGCGAGATTTGCCGTCAAAAGTCTGTATTTCTTGTGATCTATTTTGGTACTCGTATGCGGGTGTTCCGTGCGTTTTTCGACCTTGGCATTAGTCGTCGATATATTGGTTTTTTCTATGGGTACGAAGGTTTTGATTGGAACTGAAGATATGTCGGTCAGTTCCTCTTGGCGTTTTTTGGGCAACCCGGATCATTTGCCGTATGCCCTGGTCTTCTGCAACGGAAAGAAATTCCGTGGTTGCGGCAGTGTGCTCTGGTTTCCTAGTTACGCTTCTCTAGCCTCACGTTTCCTATTTTCATCGGTACAGGTTCGTTATTCTGCCACTGGGCGCCTGCTGATCTGCTGAATCTACTGCAAACTCCTCTTCTATACGCTGATTCAACTCTTTCCGCATCCTTCATGGCGTCTGTAACAGATTTGTATTCTTTGGTACAAATTTCTTTCCAACTAAAGCTCTCCAGACCTCTTGTGTATCGGTCTACATGTTCTTCCATACTGATATTAGAAATATCAAGTATGATCTTCAAGAAGTGTTCATTGTACTGCTGGACGTCCTTCATCAGTTTGCACTTGCTCAGCTTATCGTGAGCAGGTTCTTATTTGTTCAATATACTAAGGCTAGTCTCCAGACCATCAAATAGCTCATCGAGTGTAGTAACGCCTTTTCCTTTCTTCACTTGGGCGATGTACTACTCGTAAGCAGCTCCGCCAGTATAGCTGAGTGCATTAGAAAGCGCCTTCTTGTTTGACGTTCCTTCAAGATATATTTGGACGTGGGCGATCCAGCTATCAATATTTTGCTTCCCAGTGAACACAGGAGGCTTATTGATCTTTTCAGTACACAAAACTTCGCCTCTAGAGCTACGAAGGAGGGCAAGAGCAGACTCGAGCGGTGTGATCTTCTTTTTGGTTTCATTTTCGAGTCTTTCCATTCTACCACGTGCATTTCTCAGCGCATGTGAGTGATTTTGGATGATCTGAATGCGCAGGACTACGGGGAGGGCGCGAATTTGCCTGGAGTGCCCGATATTGCTTGAAATCAGGTGAAACAGGAAAACCTTGCCAAATGAGTCGAATTATTTGGCCAAAAATCTGGATTTTGATAACTATAATGCAGATTTCTTTTGGCACCCCTCCAGAATAAAAATATGGGATGTGACCAATTGCTTTCAGGCTATAAATCCGAAGTTCGAAGTCTTGGGTTCGAATTACTTCGCTGTAAGAACGTGGACGCGTATCGGAGTGGCTACAGTAGAGTTCCTTCAGTAGAATTTACCGGACGTCAAGAGATTAGGAAGATACTAAGACCCGTACGACTACTTCTCCCTTGACAAAGCTTGGCAATCTTGGTGCTGTGGGAGCTAAAACACAGCCACAAACGGTACAGGCGTTCAATACCTCTAGTGTGGCCCACACTAAATCAATGTGCCTTCCTTCCAGTAACATCACAAAAAATAATGTGGAACACATTATATCCAGCAACCACACCATATGGTAGTCAGAAAAAATAGTTTGGGCTGCAAAAAAGGCTTTACTCAAATATAATGTGGGTAGCAGATCCTATTACTGCAACTCTCTACTTCCATCACCGCTCGTAGTTCCGACCAACTCTCCATCAAAATTGGCTCTATACTTTTGTATGATTCATTGTAACTCAGGAAACTGTTCTTTCTCCTTCTACACACCATTCAGATTCAATGTTAGTCCGCATCTGGTCATAGCCATGCTAACAAACGTCACTCCGTTGGTATGTCGCTGCATTACAACTGCTCCAACAGCCTTTGCGGCGATCTGCAAAAAGACCGGCTTACCAGGATTTGTAAGTCTACCGGAACTGTTCTCTCCTTCCACCCACATACCATTGTCAATCATGTCAAGTTTCTTCTCATCCCACAACTTATGCCAATACTTCTTTACTTTTTGGATGAAGAAACTGTCAGCAGGTCGAACTAAATGCGTGGCATCGGCAGGGAAAAACCTGATTTCGTTGTCGATATCTGGTAATGTTTCCCGAACAGCAGGGGTTAAATTGTGGCTGCTGCAATTATCAATGTATACAACCCTCTTCCTCCCGTCTGGAAGAGATGATAATGCTCTCCTTTCCTTCATCCATTCGAAAGGTATTCTCTTCTCCCTCCATCCCCTGGGACCAGTTCTGGAACAACCACCCAAAACATCACCTGCCAGTCCCCAAGTAGATTAGTTGCTGTTTTGGTTCTTGAATATCATCATTGGATGTTCTAAAACCGCTCTAAAACCCCTAAATATTGTTCGCATCATGATCATTCCTTCATCAGCGGATATAACATTTGCGTATTAAATATGCATGTCACCGATAAGAGCAAGCGTTTTGTGATTTTAGACACTGATACAGAAGTGAGTTTCTTCTGCGTGATGTATGTCCTCTTCGCGCAACTGTCCGGAATCAAATTACCTTCTCAACACTCCCAGATGATATGCTGCCTGTCTCTCAATTTGCAGTTGCTCTTCTGGCGAAACCATAAGTTTCCCTCACTGCGCGGGACTAACGACTCCATTTTGTTGCATAAATGTTTGTATCCACCTTGTAGTCACAGTTGTTTGAGAAGATATAAGGTTGGAGGGTCTAACATCGTCGCAAAATATGGTCTGCTTTGGGAGTTGGAAATCAGAGTGTGTGCGAGCCACAGTAGTAGGAATGCGTTGTATTGGAATCCCAGCTTTCGTAGTCTGTTGAATTCATGTGACAAATCACTGTGCGTTACTGCCACTCAAAGATCAGGACGTCGACCTCTACGTTTTCTGGCTTTCACATAATGCCTTGTAACTTCGTTGCGATTCGCCTTGACAAACGATGAGTTGTTTGCTCTGTTCTGCTCTCCTTCTATGGGATGATTTTTCTCTCGCCCGTACGTACTGGCCCTTTGCAGGTTTGTTTTGCTCTTTCCTAGAAACAGTGATGAGAACATTTTTGACGGTTTTGCATTTAATGATTTTGATCCGTGTTTGTCGTTTTCTGCGATCATCCAACGAACAATGTTTAATCTCTGAGGTAAGGTTAAAAATTGCTTAGAAGAGCGCTTGGATGTGTTTTTGGGGTTACGAATAGTCATGATAGCAGTGCTGGGTGTAGCAGACCTATTGCAATCAATCAAAGGTTTTAACGACTGTGAAGGAGGATTTGCACGTTGCTGGCGTTGAATGGCAGCCACAATTGGAGAGGCATGGAACTCCATCTTGAGAGGACAATCCTGAGAAACGAACTTCAATGCTGGTTCTTCGTGCCAAGAGCCAAGATTGCAACCGGAGACTCGAGATGTGCTCTTTCCGACACTTACTTTTTCTGGTCTAAACACTTTAGGCACCATTTCTTGTCACGCCACCTACACTGATTTACAGTAGCGTGAAGGAGGGGTCACATAAATTACTTTGGGCTGCAATACTCGCGGCAAACACAATAATTCTTCACCCACACTAATGGCAGTGACTGCTTGTAGCTTTAACGGTAGAACCACCAATTGTTATTGTTCACAAAAATGTGTTCAATGGGCTATAAACAGCTGTTGAAGTAACTCTGTTGACCTCATTGTTCTTTTCCCTTAGCCAATCGATGCTTTTTGTCTTTTCCGTGGTCTTTGTAATGCCTCCAATTGTTGCACGACGGTATAAGGCAAATATAACAACCAGGCGGTGACATTTTCGATGGCACCTTGTTTTTTTGTTTGGTACCCTGAAGGTGTTCTTCAAATTGTGTGCGGCTGTTAGAGCGTAAATTTCAGTCATCATACCTAGGTGTAAGGAGAGGACGTCGAAGTGTACGCTTCTTCTGGCGGCGGATGACTTCGTTTTCCACACGGTAAAGGTTGATGTTTCCCGCGTCGATGATCGGCAAGACACGTCGGCGTTTCTGATTGGCTGAGTCGTACGGGATCCGAAGGAGAGGTTGCGGTCAGGGACGGGGGTTCCAGGGTCGGTGAGGTCCGCGGGTGACGGTGATGGCGGTGTTGACGGTGGTTTGGAGGATACGTCGGTGTTGGTGTACACCGACAACGAGGGCGGCGGTGACCTGGATCGGAGTATTGAGACCAATAGAAACACACAATTGGTCATAAATCAACAGTTAGCATGATCTGGATATCTTTGGTTCAGCCCAATTTCGGAAATCCTTTGTAGCAGAATTCAATAAGGCTGGATGGTCACCCGTTTCAGGTAGGCGCAATACTTACTTGGGATGCTACCAATGTTTGAAACGGAGGTGCAATGGTTGAAAATGGTTGGAAGTCGATGGTCATGATCCGAGTTGAAGCTTGGAGCATCCACCGGGGTTGATTTAGAGGGTTTAGCTCGGTTCTATCAATGCCACTAGTCAATGAGAAATCGTCTGAATTTAACGGTATTATGCATGGACTTCTCGTTGGCCTCCATATGTGGGTGGTTTACCGGGTTCAATGTCCGATCTAGCGGTTTGATGACTTGTCAATTCCCCAGGTGATGATTTGTTCCATGAGTTGGCAAGAATCAGCACCAGACAAGGTGTTGATGATCTAGCATGAACCTAGAGTGCCCATGATGACTTGGCACGGATGTTTCGGGAATCGTCCATGACCGTTCGATCATTGGTGTACCGTGTGAATTTTTTGACATTGTTGTAAGTAGTAGGCGAATTGTATTTCGGAGCCAACTTTTTCTACGTGGTCGGTCAGGGCTTTTCTGACATAAGCATGTTGTTGTGTCATCTTGACAGTATGTCACAAAGGATGTGAACTCGGCCTTGAGGCCAGGTAAATATGTCAAATAAGTACCCGACCTCTTTCAGAGATCGAGTAGAACGGCAATAGGATAAGTATACACGTCAGAACTGATGCTGGAGCCAACTTTACTCAAAAAAAGGAAAAACAGTAACTAAATCTAACACAGGCACATTTTGTAAGTCAAATGGCATTCGAAAGAAGCGAAAGAGAGCAGCATGGCACGTGAACGTAGTCATGTCCGTATAACCTCTACCCTCTTCAGGTATCTTCACTTGCCAGTAACCGCAACTGGCATCAAGTGTGAGGAAGACTTTCGCATCCTCCAGATAATCGACACATTTGTCCATTGAAGATATCGGATACGAGTCCCTGACCATAATGGCGTTTAGTTTTCGATATTTCATACAAAACTCATTCTGGTTTCTCCATTCTTTAGGACCAATACCACTGGGCTGGTACACTCCGCATATGCGGGCTCAATAACCCCTTCCTTCAACATTCTTCGCACATCTTGGATTCAACCTCTGGTGCTTTTGGACCTGCCGGGTATGAATTTTGGTGTACCGGCCTGGCTGCAGGAACCAATTCCATACGGTGTTGCGTGGCTTTGAGTAGGTGACCTCATCACATGGCACTGAATGGATACCATAGATCGAGGATACGTTCCTTACAAGGTTGCCATTCAAACCCGGTGGTTACATCCTCTTTCCAGTTGGTATTTCCGTTCGTTCTTGGTGACATCGCTCTGTTTACCGGCATGGTTGGTGTCTTTTCTTCTGCGATTTGCTTCTTTCCCCCCTCCTTAGGTTGGAGTTCTCCGGACGACTGATGTGGTGTCAAGGTAAAATTAATACCGCGGGCAGAAGATGCTAAACCTACAGGGGTGTTGTGTTCTTGGCTATTTTGAACGCATGGTTACTGAAGTTGCTTAAGCAAAACAGAAAGGTTTGATTTGGTACATTGTCCAAGATTCCGTTTTCAATCATGGTCCCGTGGCGTTCCAATACTTTATGGCTGCTTTGTAGTGTTAGAAGAGCAGGTCAGTTGGATACCACTTTGTATACAACGTGATGCATGGGCAGAATCCAAATGGACTTCGCAAGTTCAATATTACTGGATGCTGTCGCCGAAGGCATTTACTGCTTTGGTCCCGATGCATTTTTTGACTTGTACCGACCAACTATGGCTACTCTTGGACCTTCGTGGAACAATACCGTTCCAGTTTGAGGCAAAATGGTTCGTACATAGTTGTAAATGAACGTAGCTCCAAGGATACAATCTGTTGCCAATTTGTTGATCACGATAAACTATAACCGGAACTTGAGGGTTCCTACGGCTATCATTCAGTCTAGGCTGCCGTGGATCGCTAATGGTCGCGTATTCGCATCCACCAAAGTGTTAGTAAGGGGACATGGCTCTACGCTTTCCAACAGCTTCTGGGATAATGACATCGCATTAACCAGATTCGGTCCAGGTACCATATCCGAAATCGCAGCGCACTGGATCAAATCGTTAACATAAAACCCAAAAGTGATGTTTACCATGCATTTATCATGCTTCAGAAAGCTAATAGATACCGACTGGTTCTGTAGCGCCTACTGTTCGGTACGCAAAGGGTTAAAATCAATACGATAACCCTTTGTTGCCGTTGGCCTTCTGAATAAGACCAGTTGGGACTGGTCTAAGAAACCCCAACCTTTAGGCGTTCTCCGCCTGGGATGGTGTGGCATCTGCTTTGGTTGCTTACTCCGTACCGGTGACCAGAGTATCCTGTTCTTTTACAGGGTACTGCTCGTCTTGACCCTGTCGGTTCCCACTCGCTTGGCCCAATTCCACCTGATGGTTCTGCTGATGCACTTGGAAGAGTGCGGACCAAACCTGAGCAGTGACATTCGGACATATCGTATGCAAATGGAGAGGTGATAGACCAAACCAACAAAGAAGATTTCCAGTGGTTGGATCCATCAGGGCCATCCAGATTCCGCGCATCTGCCTTCATTTCATGGGTTGGACGCTTACCGTATGGTACAAAGACTGCTGACTCTTTGGTTTGGTCCTACCAAAAGGTGGTATTGCGAGTACCTGTGATCGGAGACGGACACCTGCATGAATGGCATTGATACCCTCGTTGTAGATGCTGCTATTTTGAGCTCACAGGCGGATGATGGAGAGAACGATGGGGAGGCGGCTTCGCTTTGTACCACATGGACCGTAGATCCAACTACTGTGACATGTTGTGCCATGTACTCTGATTCTACCGCATTTGTGACGTCGTTTGGCGAGATGTTGGCCCTGATCTTTGTTGGGGATAGAAAGGTCTGTAGAGAAAGCAGCGAATTCTGTAACTTTATGTTTATTGTAGTCTGCTATGGTTCCTATGTGCTTCACTGCAGTTACTTAGTCTATCCCTAATAACAAGAGTTTGCAGACGTAGTCTACGTTTTACGTACTACTTATTCTGGGGCAGGTGAGGTTTCTAACGGCACACATACCGCCCTTGTCATAAGATGCAGAGGATTATTCTATGACAGAGGCAGTGTCTGTGCTCTACCTGTGAATTTGCGCATACAACCTAATGGAGTAGCATCATGAGAACATCTGCATGCATGTTTTCTCTTGGGATTCCGTACAGTTGTATGTGCTTCTCTGTTAGTTGATGCTGATAATGGTGGCCCAAGTCCAAGTGCTTTCTTCGTTTGGTAGGGACTTCATTCTCCGCCATGTAGACAGGTGGCCGAACATCTTTGTAGCGAGGTTTTCTGGTTTTGTCTCGAATATTGATCAATTCGAGACGATTGCAGAGCAACTGCGTGTCCGGAATGTTTTTGGCTGAGATATACTCCGCACCAGCTGTTGAAGGCAGTTTGATGCTCTGCCTCTCATAGCAACACGACACTGGTGTCGAACCAATGAAATGGACGGTGCCAGAGATGGTATTTCGTTATGTTGTGTTCCCGTAGTCGACATATCTTTATGTCTGAACATCTAAGTTGTTGTAATTGTGTGGTGTGCATCGAAAGGTGTATAGAAGACTATGTACTGGGGTGCATTATATGTAGCGGAGGATAGTATTGAGGGCGTTTCAATGACGTAATTGCAGCTCTTTATTTAAGTCCGTAATTCCAGTCTGTTTCAGAATAGCTGCAGTAGTATGTGGTTGGGAAATGTAGGCGCTGCCAGTGTGTGCGTAAATAATGATCCATTTCACCAAATAGGTAGGTTTAGTTAATCGCTTGACTTATTACTTGGCTTTTATATCCATTTATAGCTGACCGATACGTTTTTGGGTAGAGGCGAGCACGCGATAATGCTCAAACTGTAGTGCGTACGATGATGATACCATCTCGCATTACGTTTATGTACGGGCAGGGGTTATGGTGGGATGAGACGGGTTTGTGGTTGTATAGGAAGGTTTTGAGATTACTATACGTGATGTTGTGTTTTCTTGTGCCATGTAATAGTGGCATTTGTCGAACATACACTGCCTCATTGTGATCGCAATTCTCATGAAAGTACGTGGAGGTTATACCGAAGAGCTCAAGAGGCATGTTTTGTTTGGTGTGAAGTGGGAAGAGTACTCCTTGGGTGGTGCCGTTCGACGTTTAAATGCTTCTGTGTTTGGGTTTGAAAAGGAGACCGGGTTGTATGAAGTCCCCTCTGTGATTAAATCGCGCTTTGCGTTGTTTGAAGCTTATGGTTCTTGCTCTATAGCAGTAAAGCATCATGAAGGGAATGGTCGTGTGGGGGTGCGGGACGAAAGTCTGTTGGTAGCTATTGAATGCAGATGTACTGACCAAGGTTGTGGATTTCTCTATCTTGTTCCTTTTGTCAATGAGAGACATTGGGGTAGTGACGCGCTTTAGCATTGTCGCTTAAGTTGGGGTGGCTATAGTCCTTGTTGTGAGATAGATGTAACTGCGACGTATGGACATGTGAATGTTTTGTGTGGTGGTGGGTGTGGGAGTCGTGGATTGGTGATACGGTGCGAAATGTTGTACTCCTATACATTGATACTGGTTTGTCTGCAGGGTGAGTGTAAAGATGTTAGAAAGGCTGTCTGCGTGCATTAACATGGTGGGGTTGGCTCATGGTTGCAGTTCCGATTTGGGGTCATGTATTGGGACTTTGCCGACGCGTCCAAAGGTACACAGACGTTTGATGTTTGTTTGATGGTTGTCCCTTTTGTGGTATGTCTAATGGTTCTTCGCAGGATTGTGCACTTGGTTCTATTTGAAGATACTGTTACAAAAAGCATCCACGTAATATCACTCATCTAGTCCACATGTGTCAGCTTTGGCACACCCCGTGTTCGTAATCGTTCTATTAATTGGCTCCACGATGGAGGTTTCTTGTGGCAGGTGCGAAGTTCGAAGTAGTTGGGTTGCATTGTGCTTTCATGATATGCTCTGCATGTTAGGCGACGTGCTTCCATTGGATTTCTCAATCCAGAATTCCAAGAGCGAGAGATTCATTCGTTTCGGAATGCGATGGAGCATTTTGTCAAATTACTGAAGAATTCCCTGAGATTTTGCATAAAGTTCGCGAGAACGACACGAAACACTGCGCACATGATGATGTGAAGGTGCTTGTTTGTGTGTCCAAATGTAGGCTTAATGGGCAGATATGTGCTGGAACATACGTAACCTCCTGGGGGCTCTCGAGGGTGCTTTCCTTTGTGTGGTGAGGGGTGCGCCTGAGCATGTTTGCAGGCACCGAATATGATGAATACGTCATACCGGAGAGATGTTGGCATGGTCAGGATGGGGCGTTGCTGAGCTTCTATCTTGAGTTTGCGTGGATGATCATGATTTAGATTCAGGTGCCAGGTGTGGGCTTGGATCTGAAGCACATTTTTGGGAGTGTGCTTGTCGGGTTGTGTGAGATGATGGATAAATTGATTGTTGAGAGGAGACGGGTGCAGTGCTAAGGCGTGGGTGATGGTGACTGGAGGCCAACGAGCAGTCCGTTGTTTGGTGGGTGCTGGGTGCGGGAGGGGTTGGATTCTGGTTTGGGCTTTAGCACGCTTTGGTCTTGTACAGGCTACGGTTCTGGATTTGCATGCGGTTGCTCTATCAGGCATGGTTCCAGTCAGTTTGTACTGGTTGTATTTCTGAGTCGTTCACGCAGAGAGTTTGGGTGGTAGAGTGTGAGTGTTCACTATGCACCCGTCGTTTGGTGTGAAGCAGACCATGCCAGAAAAGTGGGGAAGGTCATGGATGGAAAGACAGCTATGGCAGAGATGGTGATATACCACGGAATATGTTTTGATGGCGTTCGTGTTCCCATGTGGGCAGATTTGGAGCATTAGAAAATGGCTGCATTTGGTGTTTGGGTTTAGAAAATTATGCGTTTGTATGCTTTGTGTAAGTTCTGGCCTTTTTGGATATAACTGTAATGAATTGAGTGGGGTGTGCACTGCTGTGCCGTATGAAACAACCGTTGGCATCGGTTTGGTTTTCGGATAGGACGCTCACTTGGGGATGTGGGATGGTGGTAGATGAGATGCCGTAAAGGTCATGGGTTGAGGGAGAACTTGTAATGGTATAATGGGGATGGCGGGATGGGCCTGGGTGAGCATCGCTTGCGGTATTACGTTGCAGTATTGAGGATGACGAGGATCATGACATTGTGCATCAGTAAGTTTGCACCGCCTTCCGAATGCAATGTGAAGTTGGCATAGTTGCTACGGCGGTATCCGTGAATCTGGGTCAGGGTCGACGGAATGGTCAACGACTGGGAGTGAATGGTCTTTATTCTGTGCTGTAGTCTCTGGCGAATCGCGGAGTTGTAGAAGCGGTGCCGGGTTCACCAAGAAATGGCTGGTAGAGGTTGTATACGTGCTTGAATGTGCGGGTGATTTTCTTAGTAGGCGTGGGTTATTTGGCAAAGATAGGCACGATGATAGTAGTGATGTTGGTAATGTTCTGTATTCCTTCGATCAGGGAGTCCACGGTTGTGCTCTCTTCTCAGATGTTGGGATATTAGCCCATATCACCTTCGGTCTGACACCCATGTGGTGCTTGATATACTCTTCGACGATGTGTTTAAAACAGAGCAGCTATGGTTGAAAACTAGTTGGAAGTAGACGATGATGATCGGAGTTGAAGTTCAAAACATCTGTCTGGGGCTACATAGAGATTCTAGTCTACTTCTATCAGTGGCGCGAGTTTGATGGAAATCGTCAGTGATGAAAGATAGTATGCATGATCTATTCGTTGGCCTCCGAACGTAGGTGGTTCTACTGTGTTCAGAGCCAGACCTAGTCGTTCGATGACTTTGCGTACTCCAAAAGCGTTAGGTGAGGTCTTGATGAGCTGGTATGATCCCAATTTTTTGCTGATTACTTCCCATAAACCTTCTGGGGACTTTTCCATGACTGCTTGACCATTCCTGTACCAGCTGAAATCTATGCCAACTTCGTAAGTAGTGGGCGACGTGCACTTTGGATCCACTGATGTGCACGCGTTCAGTCAAGGTTTTCCCTGACATGAGCCTGGTGCCATTTCATATTGGGAGTTTTTCACAAAGATTTCACCTGGAATTTAAGATGAGATATAAATAGCAATTGGGGAACTGATTTATTCAGGAGGTCGATTAGATTAAACATAGATGATAAAGAAAAGTTAACACTGATGCTCGAAACAGCCTCATTCAAAGAAAGGTAAATGTTAACTGAACTCCAATATCCTTCCCTTCAAACAGTATAATCAACACCACTCGTTAATGATCAAGACAAATATTTCCCTAGATTCATGCAAACGAGGATTCCAGGGGAACCGGAAACAAATCACATTCGGGCTCCAGTTCCAGAGCGAATGGCACTAGATTTTCGTCCTTAAAGGGGTTTAGGATTTCACAAACTTGCTCGGTGGAACTCCGTTTGCTCTTCAAATGACCATATCGCGCAAGAATATAGTGAAAGAGAAACATTTCGAAGCTTTATTCTAGAGTCGTCAGAACACCACTATCGTAGTTGAAGAAAATTCAGTGTCGCAGTATATCGTTCTCTTCGGTGTTGACTGGTCCACGATGCTAGATACTTGAGAAGGATATGTGGCTGGCTGCCCAGCAGAGCGTAGTCAGATGGATGCGATGCTGTTGATTTCATCAATCTACTTATGTAATGATCTTCCGCCAAGGTTGATATTGTTGTAGAATTCTCTTGCCCCTTCGATATCGGGGTTCTGATTCTCCGTTAGAGTTGCTTGATACTGGGATATCTAACTGTTTTGTGAAAGAAGACAATATGTCTTTTCATACTGCTGCATAACTGCTTCGCAATAAGAATAGTCTCTCTCTTTTATCTCAGTGTTCTCATGACTTGGATTTCTAAATCATTTGAAAAGAAATTTAAATCGTCTAGCTTATCTCCTATAATTGCCAACATGTTCCCCTTTTCTACTCTTCTGTTCAAATCTTTGGCATTACTGGGGTCAAGTGAGTTGGCTCAATACAAATTGGATCTTCTCATCCGTAGTTTTTCAAGACACTAGCGTAGAACAGGTCATGAATTTTGGGTTTCAGTGAAGGGCTTAAGTCGAGACGAAATGATACTCGGCCAAGATGCTATGTGACCCTGAACTTTCTACAGTATGGGTTTCAGAGTTTTTAATTCTGTCTCATGTAGTCTGAATTGACGTTGTTTGTGGACAGCATGACTATTTATCCAACTTTTAATTTGCAAAGGGATCGAGTCTTGTCGTCGTATGAATGGGAGTAACGGTTCTGCTTTTCAATCTGGCCTCTTGTGTTCTTTTTTGCTTATTTCATATGGTCCAGAAACTTTTTAGCTGCATCATTCTCTGAGAAGAGGGTATCAACTCGTAGTAATCTTACTTGGTCACTTTAGGTTTGACACAAGGGGCGTAAACTTGATAGTTAAGTTCTTAGAAGAATTGTACGCAAATTCGACCTCTATGAGGTGCTCATGGCAATTAGATTGCCTGATATTGACGTAGGTTCTAATCATTTCTTGGATTTTTCTGTTAACGACTTCTGGCTGTCAAGAGTTTGAAACTATCAGCCGATTCTACTGCAGCCTCATCTGCAAACCCAAGAAACCCTTCCATGTAATCAAGCAGATTTATGTGCAAGTAATGTTCTTAAAGTTTTGGCATCACTCGGAAAACAATCTTGAATTTGGATGTTGATGTGACACTCTGATGCTAGATGGTTATTACTACGTTGGATAGCGGGCGTTATTTTCTACGCATGCATTCAATAAAATGTGTGCAGGCCCATCCAATGCGCATCCAGGTACTTCTCAGGGAGGAACATGGAAGAATTCTATCAAGAAAACATTTTTAAACTCTCAAAACGTCTCTGGATGAAGCAACTTCCATTGCTCTATATGGACACCATCGCCCTTCCGTTTGAGAAAACAGGTTGCCGCTTGAACTATATACAGATATATTATCCAAATGAACAATGATATCGCCATCCTATTACTTTTGTATGCCACAGAAGGCTATGGAAACATGGAGGTGGATACTCGGATTTCAAGAAGATTCAAAAGGATTGAAGACTACTGTCAACTAACAGCTAGACGTAGCCATATCAATACAATCCACCTTCGTGATGAGTTGCTTGCTTGCGAAGTCACAGCACTCAACTCTGGAAGGAAATAGCATGTCTTTACATCCAAGCATTTCGGACCATGCCGTGCAACCAGGTGTAATCATTCTCGCCATAACAGACAATTTTTCACGGTATAGTGACAATCCAACCAGTTTACATGAGAAAACTGAAGCTCTATCGGTTACGCCTATTGATGCCAAAATATTAGGAGGGAACTTCCACTAAGCACTAAGCATTTGATTTATTGAATACTATTGAATGCTGCATGTTTGAATATCATTATTTGCTGTTCACTAACGCGTGCTGTATTTATCGCGTACCTTTGCAATGAAGGTATAGCGTCACTCAACTCCTCTGCAAAGCTTCAGTGAAACCATGGATGCTCAGTGATGATGGGGCTCCGGGCTATTAATTATGATGATTTTTGAAGAGTCGATAGCAATTGCATTGTCTCTCCGGAACTGTCACGAAGACGAAAAAGGTCCCAATCAGGACTGGCGAAACAAGCTACAAAACCAATTCAATATCAGTAGTGGGGTAAAATTCGAAGATCGAGGCCAAGAGCCGAATTATTAATAGCATTTAATGCATTGCTAGAATTTTGCACCGCATGAGTGAACTGAAAGACAGCATTCTCTAGTCGATCTGTGAACTTTGAGACTTTTTAATTTGAACCAGAGCGGTAAAGAGCCACCTGATCTGTACAGTTCGTAGTGGTAGCAGAAAAACAATTACCCTTCCTGTGGCGTCTAAGAGCCTTACGACCATGATGTACACGGACGCGGCTGAGACAAAGGAGAAACGAAGAAGCATCAGTTTTTCCAATCGCGATAAAAAATTCTGAATGAGGTTTGATTGGTTCTAAATTCCGTATAAGGTTTCCTCTAATCTTATTAACCACTCGCTGAAACTGGAGGTATTATATATCGAACACGGAACGTCTTCTGAGGAAAATTTTTTGTAGCATGTGGAGTCTCAGTGATGATTATACAAGAAACGTGGTTTTTGTCTTCGTTGAAAAGACAAAGAGAAACGGTATCGAACTAACAAAATATATCAATACTACCTTGACCAGAAACACATCCATACACCGTCCCAAGTAAAAGAACAGATGCTCTCTTTCAAGTTACATCTCTAATCATACGTATCTCGACTAACAACTCAGTACCTGCACTTTCACAGAAGCCAAGGAACAGTTCACTACAAACGTATTGCATTGTTCATTGGACCACTATTGTTTAGAAGAAAGAGAGGAATGATTCACAGTAGGACTTGAAGAAAACATGAAATCCTAGGTGGAGAGTCCAGCAAGGCTGTCCAATCATAGGAGCCCTTTCTTCGAGAACCTCCTCTACTATACTGACCACATCACCAGGGGTAGAAAATGGCATATGGTCTGGAATTAACATGTGTTTGGTATACATTTGCATGTAAACCGACGTGGCAGAGGGTT
Source organism: Gracilariopsis chorda (assembly GCA_003194525.1). Classification (NCBI taxonomy): domain Eukaryota; phylum Rhodophyta; class Florideophyceae; order Gracilariales; family Gracilariaceae; genus Gracilariopsis; species Gracilariopsis chorda. The sequence goes on from NBIV01000324.1 coordinate 31,650, forward strand.
GCTAACTTGAATTCGTGAAACATGGTTCGCACCTTGTGCGTAAATGACAGTTCTTTTCATTTGATATCAGAAACATCTTAGTCGTAGCCGTCAAAATGTGTTTCATGTCGCCCAAACCTGCAACTCTGATGACTTGGTGAGAAGAATATTGATACAGAGCACACATTTTAGCTTTATGATGATACTAAAGAACACGGAACGTGTGAGGATAAATCTCCTGTTACCGTCCTTTTCAGATGGTGAGGAAGAAGGAGATGTAGTGGACTATCTCACCATTCTTGGGGATGGTGAGAAAGCGTCCTGCCTTCTCACAATCCCCGAGGATGGTGCGATGACTGCTTGCAATGCCGCTGTTGTGCGAGCATTTTAGGACTCTCATTACTGAGAAAGACAACTAGCGTCTTTCGCTCTGAGTGTAAAAGGAGGAGACAGAGATCGGCCTTCGCCTCTCGTCTGTTCCAAAACCCGTTTTATCATGAAATTGACTTCCCTAAGCAAAGGAACCTTTATTTTTGGGCCGTCTCTAGCTACCACTACAGGCCGCTCCTTTTTTTACCGTATTATTTCACGACATTCCGGAATTATCCGTGGATAATCGTCGATTTTTACCGTTTACAAGTAAGTCATTCGACAACTTAAGAATTGAAAATTTCTGTTAGTACCTATGAGGCGTTGTTAACCAATACGTAAAAGACTTAATTACTAACCACAATGTTTTCTAATTTATATTCTTTTAGTTTCCAATAAGCATATAACTACAGTGACTTGTAATAAGCCAGACACTGTATTTATTAATAATTCAATCTATCTTACGGTAGCCGTAGAGCACCCAGCCTCCCTGCATCGTCACCACCTTGCTGTACTACCAGCGCTACCAGCCAATCAGCAACGACCGAACAATTGGACCATCTGACCTCTTCAGAAGTGGACAGTGAATCAGAACGAGGCCACCACTCAAGTACATCTAGCCGCAAGCCGCCAAGTGTGTTTTTCCTTGAAGCCGAAGAGGTACCCGTGCCCCGCCGAGGCCAATACGCACAAGTGCCAGTGTAGTCGAGCACCAGTGGCATACAGAAGCTCCGCAGGATAAAAGCCAAGTGTTTGGCTGACCAATTACAACCGAAGAAAAAGACCACGCGAGTGGGACGTGCCAAACGCTTCTGTATGCTGTGCAAAGTTCAATGCAACAGTGCAAAAACCTTTTTTGACCACTGTCAGTCTAAAACACACCGCAACTGCGTGCAGTGCAAACGCACTCTGCCTTACTGTGCTATATGTAAGCGCTCATTTGAGTCGCATCATCATTTGAACCGTCACAAAAACGTCAAAGCACACCAAAAAGTGCTTTACTATCAAAATTTAAGTAAATAAATACTTTTGTTTTTGCATATTACTCTACGATTACTTAAAAATATTATTAGGCTAATTTCGTAGAAGTAAAACTTAGTTACACGCAGTACTCTATTTCATTAGCAAACAAAACACTGTACTAGTAATTGGTATATATCATCATGCCGCCACTTAAAAGAAATTCTACTAACAACCTTAGGTATGCAATCCGCAGCAATGACAATTTATCGAACTCATTAAGAATATTCAGGAAAACAATACCCAAATAGAGCCTGCCCAAATAAACGAACTTTTGATAACTGAATACCCACCAGATAAGCTACTTACTTTTACAATTTTAAGTAATAGTTTGCTTATGCGAAAGTTTGCAAAGTTCTTAGAGGATCATGGAATTAATCTCGCAGAACATGAACGCGGTCACCTCTTAAAAAGAATTGCCAAAACGATTCTCGAGGAGTCTCATTCAGAGGATGCGTTCACTGCTATAGATTTTTTCGAGCAAACGCCGGCACCTGCTCCGCCCACCCGACAACAACCACGAAGATATGCACACGAAGAAGAAGACACTGAGGTTGAGCAACAATGTGAGCTCTTGTAGTGCAATGCCTGCAAGCGGGAAAACACTCTGAAGATGTTTGGGATCTTCCTCTCACGAGGTGAAACCAGTGTAAGAGCCCTTCCAGAGATGACAGGGCGAAGCCGATTGTAAATCGGGGTCACCATTCGCAACAAGCGTAGGAAGGTAGTTAGAAGCCGGTTTTCAGTATCGCTCCAAAGGAGGCAGATATCCACACGTTGGCGCACACACGACGGTAAGTCGGTATGAGCCACGACAGTGGGAGCTGCGCAAAAGAGGAAAAGGAAAGAAAAAGGTGAGGAAAAGGAAAGGGAAAAGGGGAGAGAATGGAGTAGGGGCGGGAGTCACGAGAGGAACGCGGGCGCGAAGCGGCAAGGCTGGACAAACCGTATACACGGGCGAAAACCACAACAGTGGGTGATAGTATCCCAAGTAGGGGCTGTCTTATGCGAGAGAGGGGGTTGAGCGAGCTGTGTGCAACGGGATACCTCTCCACCATGGAGTTTAGTACCGGCGAAGGCGAAAGCATCCAGAGCCAAGTTCTTGGAGTAGAACACCCTTGTTGGGGAAGTTTATTGAGGTGCACCGGCGGCCGCCGCTGCACTAAGTACAGTAGACTACCCAGTATAATAGCTAAATAAGTAAATAAGTTGTATCTAGCCCGCTATCCACTACTGTGGTGTACCCGTGTAACACGCGCAGATTCCGTTGTTACGGCGCAACCGGCCAAGCCGTTGCCACGTGCACGATCTGATCTGTCGGCACAACTACACCCTCTACTCATAAATGAGCAAGAACCCGGAATACCCGAAACGGCGATTAAGTGCCATCGCGAGCGGTTGCACTTCAGCTCTCACCTCCGAAACGCTTGAATGAGCAAAATCGCCAACGCCAGCCATGGCGTCCTCAAAACGTTAACAATGAGTCACGAACGAACTTTGGAGACATTCGGGACAGGACTGCTCATTATATCGCATCTCCTTTCAAAGATGTTTTTCTTCTAACTTCTCAGGAGCCCTTGGTGAATTTTTGGAGGAATTTCTGAGCGAATATAAGTATGTCGCTCTAGATTACAATCTATCCAACCATCAACGACCCCAATATTTACACCACCTTTTGCGTGGAAACAGGAAGCGTTTTTACGTACAAAACGTTGATGGCAGAGTGCGAAGTTTCAGGGAAGCTTCAGTACTAATGGGAAAGGAGGTTAATTCTCTTTCCCGTCAGAACCGCATTGCTGCCTACTTACGTGACTTACGAATCCAAAAATTTGTTTCGAAGAGTTCTTCATTAAGGGACGCTTTGGAGAAACTCCATGAACAAATTTCGAAGTTGTCCCCATAAGGCCATAAGCACTGCCGATCCGAGCGCAACAGAATCGATTATTTACAGAATACTGTAATTGTTAATTCCTGGGCACGAGATGCCTGCAACATAGCCAATGAGGGACCGATTACTTATCATCAACTTTACAGTCAGTTGGAAGCCGCAATTCAACTGGACCAAGAAGAGAAAATCAGTCGCATGCGGGACCAAAAGAGCCTTCAGTTGGATTCACTTTCCACCGACGATTTTCAGACCTCTAACACGATTGAAGCGTTCTATGCTAGCCAATCCCGATACGTACGTCACCCGCACTCTACAAACAAGGCAACCTTTCGTCAGTCTAGAAACAAACGAAACGTTCACTGTTGGAATTGTGGAAAACTCGGACACGTAATTGCCAATTGCAGGCAACGCAAGGACCTCACCAACAATGCTGCCAGCGTGTGCAATATTTGCAACGCAATGGCTGCAAGGATCAGAACAAGGCTTTGAAACGCGTCCTGTATGAAATCTGCCAACAGCTTGAAGAGTCCAGTGATTCCGATGAATTCGAAAGCGCGGACACATTCTGTGCTGGCAACGGCGAGGCAGATATCAATGCAGACAACGAAAACTCTCATACTTCCGAACAATTCTTTGCGTCAAATTCTGGAACGGAAAATACCGACCTCTCTCTCTCGAACTGCCATGAGGAATTTTAACTGGGAGTACTAACGGTTTCTGCCGTAGTGGTCCTCCAAAGCAGCAGAACAAGAAAGTCCCAGACAAGTCCTCTAACTGCAATCATTTGTTTGTTTGTACACGAAAGCAAGCACGTTACAATTCCCAAACAGCTCGTTGGAACCGTATTGACATTTCCAATGTGACGACAAGTTCAATCTACAGAAAAAGACGCGAATTTTAGGGCGCATGTCTGGACTCTGGCGCACAAAAATCCAGGCCCGTGCGTATTGTAAGCTTGTAAGCATTCCATTAAAGCTCAGCCACTCCAATAAAGCCTTTAAATTTGGTGATTGCGTATACTTTAGCCAAGGAACTATGCAAGTACGCATTCCGTTACCTGGCAAAACTTTCCTTCCACTAGAAATTGACGTTTTTGACGCCTCTGTACCTCTCTATATTGATGTAGATACTTTGGACCTACAAGCTCTTGTACCTGACAACGCGGACAACATGCTAGTCAACGAGAAGCTCAACTGGTCGATACCAATCACGAGGAAATTAGGTCATATGTACTTAGAATGGGACTTCTCTGAGATTCTTTACACCAAGAGCGAACTCCAAAAAACGCATATGAACTTCTACCATCCAAGCGCAAATGAGCTTTCCAACTTGATCTCACAAACAAAGCCAGAAAATGCCACACCCGAGACCAAAACACTCATCGAGCGTATCTTAAAATCATATGCCATGTGCCAACGTTTTACACCTCGGCAATCCTTCCAAGTATCCATTCCCTGCAAAATAATACTTAACAGTGAAATTGCTTTGGTTCTTATGTTCTTGGATAAACTGCCAGTTTTACACGTTGTTGATAAACAAACACACTTCAGCTCTGCAGTATTTTTAAACAGTCAAACCACAGAGGCAATCTGGTATGCATTTATCAGTTGCTGTGCAACCTTATACACCGGTTATCCAGACAGGATGAGACTGGATAAGGCCAGACAATTCACATCCACTGGATGGAAAGAACTGACAAGCATGGCTGAAATCACCTCACAATTCTCAGGCGTCACAAGTCATAATTCCGTTGGAACTGGTGAGCGGTACCATGAACCCCTACGTCGTATATACCAAAAGATTCGATGCAGCAAGCCCGATGTCCCCATGGCCTCAGCCCTTCGACTTGCTGTCAAGGCTATGAACAATACAATGAGTCCCGAAGGATTTGTAACTTCACTACTCGATTTTGGGGTTCTTCCTCGCTTTGCGCCGGTTACCAAAGAACTTCCAAATCATGAGGAGCGAATGAGAGCTCTTCAAATCGCGCGCACTGAGATGGAAACCATCACTTCGGAGCTTCGTTTGTGCCGCGAAATCATCTCTCGCATTCCATCTGCTGCATCGACAAACTTGAAAGTGCGGAAAGACGTTCTAGTTTGTCAAGAAGATTTGAAGCCAATAAAATGGACTGGACCCTAAAAAAATTGTAAGAATTGATAACAAATAGTATTTATCAATCAAAATGGTGAAACAGTCCAACATTCTATTGCACAGGTCAGACCTTTTCATCGTGACGAACTAATGAACAACCTTCATACTTGTCTCCAAACAATGTTTCCTATTGATATTGAAATTTATGATGTTCAAATCACTGAAGTGTAAGGTCCTTCCGATCACCGTCAGAACCTACCAGCATTCAGTGAAGCCAAACGAAAAGAGCTGGCAGGACTGGTATCCCGAGGAACGTGGAAAGTCATTAGAAAAGATGAAGTATCAGAAGACGCCAGTATCCTCACTGGCTGCTTTGGTCTTGCCATCAAAAATCCTGAAACTGATAAAGAGACATTCAAATCCAGATTTGTCGCCCAAGGGCACAAAGATCCAGAAAAAGCGATTCTAGTGCACATCTTGCCTAATCTAAGACAATATTCAACCCAAATTCTAGTTACCGCGCCGCTATTCCTAGATATAGAGTATGGAAGACAGATGTTCTTCAAGCATACTTGCAATAGGCACAGAAGCTCATGCATAAAGTATACCTGAAACCTCCAAAAGAACTGGAACTTTCAGCCCACATGTTGTTGGAACTACTCCGCCCCCTTTATGGACTTTCAGACTCTGGGGACTATTGATACAGAACAATAACAACTTATCCGAAAGAAGACCTAGGAATGACCCTCACGAAAGGAGATCTGTCACTGTTTATGAAACACGAATAGGCACAGCTCATCAGCTTAGCTGGTGTTTGCGTAGATGACCTTCTTCAATGCGGAACTGGTCAATTCTTGCAACAGGCAAAGCTCAGCGTTCAGAATTTTGAATCAAAGGACTTAAAAATGGATTCCGCTTTATTGGCAGGCGTCAGAATACGCACAACCGATAAAGGATTTGTTTTAAGTCAGGAACATTATGCCAAACGATTGCGAATTCTTCCAAAAGATTGCACCTTCTCTGATTTCCGTTCATTGGGACATAAAATGTTTTGTTTGACCCGCACGCGACCAGATATTTGCTGTTCTGTGAGCATGAATGCTCAAGTTACAGAACAATATTTCTCAAACGAATATGTGAAGAACAACAAAAAAGTCTTAAAACATATTCAACAAAGTCAGAATGTAGGTTTGAAATATGTCAAACTTGATGTCAATTCACTCCGCCTCAAGGTATATTCCGATTCTTCATTTCCCAACAATGCAGATAACTCATCTCAGATCGGATTCATCATTCTTCTCGTAGATAAGTTCGATAACTGCAATAGTCTTCATTTCTCAAGTCACAAAAGCCGGCGTGTTACCAGATCTGTTTTAGGGGTAGAACTATACGCATTTACAGATGAATTCGATATAGCTTACGTTATCAAACATGACTTAGAGTGAATAATTGGAAAGGAAATTTTAGTCACAATGCTCACTGACTCAAATAGTTTAATAACAAAAAGCTCATCGACATCTGAAAAGCGACTAATGATCAACATTTCTGTAGATCGTGAAGCCTACTCGAACCACGAAATTTCTGATTTTGGGAATATCACCTCCAACAACCCCACCGATTGTTTTACCAAAGTTAAGAACTGTGATGCTTTGAATCAACTTTTAAGTACTTCAAAATGCGTTTTCGGTATTGATCAATTAGTTGTACGTGATTTTATGCTACAATTGTAAGCCATACAAAAAGAGAAGGGAATGTGACGATAAATCTCCTTTCACCGTCTTTGTCGCATGCTGACGAAAAGGAAGATGTAGTGGACCATCTCACCATCCTTGGGGATGGTGAGAAAGCGTCCTGCCTTCCCACCATCCCCCAGGATGGTGCAATGACTGCTTGCAATGCCGTTTTTGTGCGAGCGTGTTAGGACTTTCATTACTGAGAAAGACAACTAGCGTCTTTTGCTCTGAGTATAAAAGGAGGGAACAGAGCTCGGCCTTCGCCTCTCGTCTGTTCCAAAACCCGTTTTATCATCAACTTCACTTCCCTAAGCAAAAGAACCTTCCTTTTTGGGCCGTCTCTAGCTACCACTACAGGGGGCCCCTTTTTTTTAACGTATTAATTCACGACAGAACGAAACGGAACAACAGCCACTTGTATTTATAGGAAACTGTGCGCAATTTCCATTGCAGGCGCTGCGAAAGGGATCGCGTAATACGTTTCATACATGTGTATGACCACAGTGACCTTTGTTAGCCATGTCATTGCTATTCTGCTAATCGTATTGGGTAACATGGCTAAGTAACCTTTCAGTCATGCAATACGTGTTAGGATTTTTTTTAATACCAAAGAGAATGTAAGCAGATAAACTACAGACTCTTTGTTTGCACAAAAGAATAACAGAAAGCAACAAAAACAGTCAATCACAATAAGCATTCGTGCATACACACCTGCGTTAACACAAAAGTTGTCATCTCTTTTCATTCCTCGGACATTTTCTCTTGCCAGTAGCCTGAAAACCAATTTAGGGTTGGGGGTAGCGAAGATCTCTAAGCGTCATGATGCACCTGTTGTATACGCGGTAAGTACCAATGTTTGGACTTCTTCTTGGCATTCGATGCGTGCTTGTTCATGCACAATCTTGGGCTTCCATCTTTCGAGGTAGTTACTACAATTCTGAGATACTAGACAGACTTTTATAGTGTGATTGTACTCGCAAAAAGCATCTTAACCATCTCTCTGTGGACCAGGTGGTTATGTCTTGGCAAAAGGCTTCTTCTTACCCGAGAGGTTATGGGTTCTGGATCGTTAATCTTAAAATCACGGCTTAATAGAACGTCAAAGAGTCTAAAGTCTTTCAAGTATCGTGCGATGCCGTCCCACTTTATATGTGTTGAGGAAATAGCTCCGAGTTTAATATGCAACTCTCACGATCGTTGTCGGATCCTTTTACTTCAGGAATGAGTTCATCCTACTCAAAATTTAAGATGGATTTCTTTTCTTTTATACTTAAGTCACCATATCATTCCCGGTGTTGATGAAGTCTTGAAAGTTCCTCAACTATCGCTACCCAATAATCAAATCCATAGATGAATCATCAAGAACTGAAGAGGTAGGCAGGGTGTATGTTTCATTGAAAGCAAACGCCGCATACTACAATAGAGCTTCCATCCGCAACTTTTGACTTTCTTATGGTCGCGTTCAGAGAGATTCTAAGTTCTTCTAACATTGAATTTCAGAACGGGTTCGGTATCGCTCTGGCATGTAGCTTTGCATTAAATTTGGTTCTGAGTAGCTTAACGTTCGACACATACAGTTCTCTGATAATGCCTTGGTTATGAGCAACAGCAACTATCTGGGATCTTGTACTGTTTGTTCATAGCTACAATATCCACCGTCTTGCGCTTTCAGAGTCTCCATGGTGCAGCGGACCAAAGTTGAGTCCGTATAAAGCATATTAAAGCTTGATAAGCACACTGTACCGTCCATCGAAATCTGAAATGCCGCCTTTCTGAGCTTCCTGGGAATTATTCGGGTCCTGTTTGGAGGTTTTGGGCACTTATTTTCTTTCTAATAGATAAAACCTTCTTGAGGTCTATGAAAAGGTCACTTTGTGTGTGTAGGAGGTTTTTTAAGGCTACTCGTCCATATAATGGCTGCGCCAGTAATGCTCTTATCTCAGCGTCTCTCTTCGTACCATTGAGAGACATTTCTTATGCTGCTTTTTCAATTACTTTCCCAACCGTACTCTCCGTATCCTTTCCATGGTATTTCGGTTTCCAGTTCTCCACTGTCATGTGTTTGTCATTGTGGGGACTCCAGGCCCCACATTCTGCTTCCTTGGCCAACAACTGGCTTCCGAATGTCTAGTGTCCTCACATTATAGACATCAAGTATTGCAGTGCGAGGTTTGTCATACTTAGTTCCTCCATTTCATGGCTTGTGACAAAATAGGCAAATGCAAACATTGCTTCTTTCGTTCATACCCTGTTTGTTGTCACCCAGACGCTTATGCTTATGCTCAATTTATTTGATAATTGCGGTACTTAGCTTTTTTTGGAGTGACTCAAACGTTTGTTCTGGACTACGAGAAATCTCCGTAGCATGAGTTTTCGTACCGCATCTCAATAACAGAAATTTTTTGCATTTTGAGTAGGGCTGTTGGAGTGGGATACTCGAGAAACTCGCACTCCATACGATCTCAACCAGAACTCCACGAGTAATTCATAGTCACACCTATGGTACAGAGAATAACAATCTTTGAATTACTTGGATGTCACCTGGATCACAATTGAACTTTGAGGGCTTTCCAAGGAGTTTGTGGGCGCCATCACGAGACAGTGACGCAGGGGGCCGAAGTAAATGACAAATTAGCCTAAAAAGGTATTCCTCGTAGCTCCAAGCCCCAAAAAGATGAAACGACACGAACAAAAGATCAAACGAACAACCAATGCAGGGACCAAAAGGACTCAACCTGCAACGATAACAACAAATACAAAAGGAGAGCACAAGGCTCAATCCAAATACAAACTTCTTGATACTTCTTGAAACGGCGCACAACCAAGAATTATTTCAATGGTCACTAGGAGTCAGACTCCCGGCTTCCGGTAAGACACTCCGGATGGGAAGTGATTTCTGCAGCCTACCCACTTCTGCACCAACCAGAAACCGATGCGTACAATCCTTACAGGGCTTCCAAAGGACATCTACTAACAGCGGGATATGCTTTCACTCTATACCCAATCTGGCCCTTTGCAGGAGAGGTTGCACGGCACGTCGCCTGCCGAAAGCTTCCCGTCAAGCACCTCCGTCCGGAAACCACCAGGTCTTTCGACCGCCACCGTTATCCGAGCAAAGCTCCGCTGGAGTCTCACAGACGACAGAAGCGCCTTTGGTACACACTACCCGTCTCCCGTCCACGCCAAGGGCGCTTCAACCGGTCTCAGCGCCGGTAATGCCCCACCCCAAGTATGCAAAAAGCGGCAAGCGCCTCACTAAGTGCGCTTGAGAGTTGATGGTTGATAGTAATAGTTGAGACAGTTGTGGGGGTGAGGACTTGAAATGTGTTTCTTCTAGAGATGAGTCCAGACCGAAGTTCAGGACTCAACTTGCCTTTTTATAGAGTCAAAAAGCATGCAAAACAACACAGAAACGCATTATTACTTTCTACTTACTCACGTGTGCGTCTAAGTTACTCCATTGGCTTCCAGAAGCCTCTGGAACTGCACACTAACCAAATGTAATTTAGCAACTGGCGCCTGCATCACCGAAATACAGTGGTAATGCTGGGCCAGCGAAGCTTAGAATGCTCCAGACACTGGGGGAGCACTCTACACGTGTGTTCCAGCAGTGCTGGAACATTCTACCAATTTTGCCACCCACATAGTTTTTTTTGCTGGTAAAAAGGACGCAAACGGTATCTCCAGCACTTCATCTGCATACCCCTGGTACAGTCGTCGCTCCACGTAGCTTCCAATGCGACACGTCATATATAGGCTAGAGATACAGATTCTGAACCTTCCACATGGGTCCAGTTGGCTTTGATGTGTCATCCAACCCTGCAATTCGCCATACAAAGGCACTCTTCTTTTCAAAACGCAGCTCTAAGGGTCTGTTTTCTGTCTCGATTTAGACTTGAATGGAAGCTTTTATGCAGCGCATATCGCTCCACGTAGTGCGCTTGGGCGGCTCGTATTCGTTTGAAACTCTCAAAGAGACATACTCAGCTAGGTGCATGTTTTTCATAACTGCCCTTCACAGCAGTCAGAATCGAGCCTCATCATGGACGTTCTTCGTCTCAAATGCGACATCCATGTCCCTCAACAACTTGGACGTATCCAGCAGAAGAAGCTTGCACTCCATAGCTTTTGGCATACACTTTTCCTGACGGCCTACCTCACACAAATTTTCATCTATGAATTGCATTACAGTGGCAAAGTTTAGCGCTCTTTTGACCAGATTCTCTTCAAATGTGCAAGTCATATAGAAAACTTCAAGCTCCTCTTCTGCCAAAGATGGTAAACAATGTGTTGCCCTTTGTCATTCGGTGCCAATTTTGGCTACAAAACTGTTAAAAGAAAAGAATATTTTGAATACATCTGAGTCAGGTTCACCATTAAACACAATTGCTGAAGATGAGGAAATTGTTCTCAAAAACAACTTTGCGAATAGCATGAAAGAAACAGATCTGCTTGCCTTCCTCCCTCGGATGCGGAGGGAGGAGGAACAGACTTTTCTATATGTGAGCCTTACAGCGAGATTTCTAAAGAGCCAATCACAGGAATCAAGAAAACCTGGCGTCATGCGTGCCAGTACAAATGGGCCAAAGGGCGGTGCTTGACAATACCATTCGGTGATGTTACATGGTACGCACCTTCATACACGCGACGGTGGCAATCGCAGAGCACTGGTTGCAGCAACATCGAACAGAAAGCACGTGATCTGAATAAGATTGGTAAAGAATAATCAAAGAGGGTGCTTTCTAATGGAAGACACGTTAAATGCCTTCTGCAAAGATCGTACACACAATTCCATAAAATCAGGCACTTTGAAAACACTCAAATTGCGAGAAGTTTATGAGGCTGGTCATCATCAGAGGAGTTCCTCCTCAGCCGTAGGGATCACATATTTGGCACGAAAACCTTAACCTAAACCCTTCCCATACAGAAAAAAAAACCGTTATCATATACAGATGGGCAAAAGAAGCAGCGTACATGATACACTTAACTTCCTGAACTCTCCCACTACCAGCCAGATTTGGCTGGCTTCTAACAATACAAGCTTTCCACCTCTGGCCACCGCGTTAAACGTCTCCTCCCTTTCACACTATCCATGGCGTTAACTTTAAACTGCTCTGACAGACATTTTAGTTTACATTATCTGAACTAAAACCCAACCAGAACACTGCAAAATGCTTGTCACACTACATCTACCGGCCGCTGCTCTAAAACTCCATCGAAAAGCAACGTCCAAGTTTATCCGTCAGGACAATGTTGATCGTATCAAAAGAAAAGACTACAAACCATGCCTTGTGGCGGTGCAATTAATCAAATCGAGGACCACCATCTTCTACCATTGATGGAACAGTGTTTGCTGTTATGGCGCTGAGAATAGGATGTAATGTTTGAAGTTCATACTAAGGCATCTCCACAGCTACAAAGAACTATGGACGGTTTACGCCAAAAGCTGGCTACGTTATATCGCCATCCTACTTCAACTAGGTATCTGTTGATAACTACTGACGTTAGAAGGGCAAAGCGTATCCAGAAGACCGTAAAAGACAGAGGAGATATGGATGATCGTGAACAAATGGACTAGAACATTGGGTCTTGTTTTCTTACGTTGGTTGCATTTCCACCGTAATCATACGAGGAAAACGCTCCCCCGAGACATAACCGTACGAAGCCTGAGTCTAACGTTGCATTGCAACCATAGCCGTTGGGTTGTCAGAATCGTTATAATTCTTCGAAGAATGAACAAGTCAATATGATATATTTATTAAAGTTATCGTTACTGAAGTGGTGATGAGAAAAAGCTAGAACGCCCTACGGATGAAACAGGAGAGATCTGTTCGTAACTCATTGAGAATACCGTACATTACGAAAATTTTATGAGGATAACGCTGATGGTGATCGACTAGTCCTCTTCCAAGAACAGCTAAATATTTGAACTGCTTTGAAGAAATTTGCTTGCCTTAAAGCTCATTCGTGGCATATATGTGCTTAGTATTGGATTGATTTATACCATTGGCGTTCAAAAAATAAAGATCTGTATGCTATATAGCAATATATCGGGTTTTTTGCCAATTGTTTCGTAAAGAATTCTGCCTTTCAGTCGCGGAAACATACCATGAAATGCTCTTATACACTATTCTGATGTTGGTGTTGCGGATGTCGCCTGCTTTATGTGAATGAACTCTCTCTAATCTTTTGCATGTGTCTGCATGATATCTGGAACATATGGATGTGCGGCAAGCGCGCGAGCATTGATTCACTGATGAAGTGATTCACACGTGTGTTGCTGGGCCGTGGACAGCTGTTCTGCCAAGCAACAGAATTGTGTGGACCACAAGCGTGCTGTACTACAGTAGTTAGTAAACTTATTTTATTATGACCATATCGTATTTACCGGAGGACGGCCCTGCCGTTTATGCGTGAAGAAAAGTTAAGCTGTTACTTGCCTCTGAGTTATCACCATCAAAAAGTGACTAACTCCCCCCGGGGTCTCACAGCGTTCAGGTGTCTCGTTACACTCACCTGCACAGTGTCTTTCAGGACGTCTGATCTGCTTCACCCTGTGGATTCTTCCAGTGTCACTTGTCAACAATGTTTTGGTTATCTTTATTATCTTGGTGGCAGATAGTTATTCGACACGTTTTACAGCGCAGGCCGAGTACGCATCACCCTCATTGTCAGGTCTCGTTCGGCTTTTCGCACGACCGGCTAGGTTGTTACCTTTTCCTTTGGGACTCTTCTATTTTCTCCTTGTTCAGGAACACCGTTCACACTGATTTGCACGTCAAACCAAACGTCTGGTATACTGATTCCTAGTAACCCCTCCATAGCCAAAGCCAGTACTCACGTCGGTCTTATCCTTGAACACCGTGTGGTGCATAGGGGTTTATCACTGAATTAATCCCATAAAATGGTAAGGCCATGAATTACTTCGGAGGGTTTTCTTTCTATAGGCGATGCCCTACAACAGCCAGCAATCAGATTCCGAACGTTACATTTGGTCTGGAATTTCGGTCACCATCGGAAGAGCATAGCCTTCGCAAAGGCATTATTTTGGACAGTGGGAAAGTTGAGGTAGTTTCCCATCATGTTTCCCGCAAACTGAAACCGCTCCTATAACGCTCTCTAATACTTCTTGCTAGCCCTTGTATTCCTGGTATTCCCACCAGGTCACCCCATCTTGTCGTTGTGGCTGTTTTCGGCAGCTCTCTGAATACCTCCAATTGTCCCACCTCTGCCAGTGCTTTCTTACAATCCGCAGTCATTACATGCGTACAATGATTATGACCATCCACTCCGCCATTGTTTTTATGTCTACCAGTTCTCCTACCACCCTGTTCTTCACTTTCCTCCCCTGCACTTATTCCCGCCAGTTTTACGGTACTCACCAGTCATCCTCACTCCCTTCAGCCCTCCTAATATGCAAATTACAACCAGCACCCCATGTGACCACCTATAGATTAAACAATGTGCACTTTCGTATTGGAAACCTAAAACCACACTTCGGTCACGTTTTTGCCAACAAGGACACTAAAAGCCCCACAGGTTCTGTCGGAAGGCCTCAAATTACCACTACCAGCTTCAAATTTGGCGAAAAGCTGCAGAATACAATATGCGAGCGTAACACCTCGTAGAACAGTCCAAAACTCGTCTCACACCAGCAGAATCTCTGCAAAAGAGCAATATGGTTCGAGTAACAACCAGTATGGCAGTCTAGCGTAGCCAAGTTCAAAGACTTGGAAGATGTATAGAAATCAACAAAAAAAGCTCCATTGACTAAAAAGTCCTAATATCACCGCTGGTGGTCCTTCCGGTATCATTGCAGAAGAAGCCACACTGATAAATGCACGACTAAGACTGGCAACATCCAGAGAATTTGCAGTAGATAACCCTCAAATCAGACACGTCATGTCCTGCACCGGCACTGACCGACGCCGAGGATTCAAGAACGACTTCCAAGCTCCGAGGTGTCTCGGAAGTACAGAACTCTTTGCCGTTATATCTTGTACACGACAATCGAAAATAAAAGGCATGCTATACCTGTGACAGAATGTTTCTCTCACATTGACACATTCCTCGCGACACTTGATGATATACAAAAACGAATATCCAGGCATACTATTCTATACAAACCACATCTAGAACATCGATGAATCTTCCTTCGGAAGCACGCTAGGGAAATGGAGAAAGGCTTTCACATCAAGTGATACAGTCAGCGTATAGTACAACAAGAATATAACTGCCTTAATTGATGCATGTGCTGCGGTGCTCATCAAGAATGCTTTTTTCATTGCTAGTGCGAAAGAGAAATCTCCGACTGCTATGCTCCTGTTACAGGAAGTCTCTCTGCATCCCCAATCGATATTATCAAGCGATTCACTTTGGAAGGGTGGTTACACTTTGGTGGTTGCATAATAGTGTAAAAAAATGGACAATTGGAAGGTTTTGTGCTTGAAACGTTTGTCAAGCATGTTCAAATTACTAAACGCACAGCACTGAACAGTAATTCAGGTTTAGTACTCTTCTTCGATGGTCATTTGTCAGAAAAATACTTGCGATGGATTTAGTACTGCTCGCACACGGTATGGAAACTGTTTGAAATGCTGTAAATACTGTGAACTTGGACGTATGCCCTTGCCATGATGGCAGGGCATGCCTCCCAGATTTACATGCTCTGCCATCATGGCAAGGGCATGCTCACGCATAAATATGCATGCCGCCCGTTTGTCCGTACACCGTCCGCACCGCCACGCAACCATGCGCACCACCATCTGCCGCCCACGCCGTCGCGTAGTCCGGCGCCTTTAGTGCGTCCCAGTAACCGCACCCGTCACCGCCAATGCCGCTGACGCCCCGGCTTCGATCCTGCGCTGCTCTTCGGCTCCGTCTCCATTCTCCTGGCGCACCTGCCAACGTCGCGTCGCCGGCCGTGTCTTCCACTCAAAGGCACAAAAAGAAATACCGTACGAGGTATAATAACTTTTGCCAAGCTGGTCCTTCATGGCAAGTATGTGTCCCCTGAAAGGTTGTTATGAGTTATTGCTTAGACCTAAGATGCATAAATAAAGATTATGCGCCTAGCATATTTGTCTATAAAAGCCGGAGTTCGGCAACCTCCAAGCCAAATCGGGCCAGACCACCTCTCCTCTCTTTGGCAACCCTCACCTTCTCTTAGAGAAGTCTGCTCCTCCCTGCCATGAACCACACTCTTCACCACTCAACCCTTTACGTTTTGCGGCTCGTTCTCCCGCATTTTCCCCAGTGCTTGTACTACATTGCCTTTGTTTGGGCTTGTCTTGTGTAGCACGGTGCGATTTGGCCACGCACTAGACCTAAGGTTTTGGTCGTGCGTGTTGGCCATCGCGCTATGCTAGGACTGATCATCAGCACTACGCTAGATATAAGGTTTTGATCGCGTAGGTTATCCGCTGGTGTAGTCTCTTTGCTACATTGTCCCGGGCTTTGGCACTCGTTGTGTTTTGTTGTCACGACTGGGTTTCCTTTCTACCTTCCATCTTGGTTCTTTGTCACGGTTTGTGCCTATTCACTACATTGGCATCGCACGCCTGTGCTGGTACTCTCGAGCTACGATTCTATTTCTGACCTGCCCTCCAGTGAACAAGGGTACAAAAAAGACTGTCATCGTATGTTGTCGTGACAACGTGCAACATGAAACTCACAAATACTTCCTCAATCCTACACGTTTGTGATCAACTAGCCAACCAAATTCTGAGAGCCCGTCCGAGAAATAAGAGAACTTCTGTCGGCAAGGATGGGTGGATATATTGAAAGCTAACTTCATGGTGGCTTTTGCCTTTAATAACTGAGTCCAAATCACTCTCGAACCTATTCACAGGTTGTTCAAATTAACAGGTACATTTCCGTTGGTCGCGAAACGTGTAGAATGTTCCGACACTGCTGGAACACAAGTGTAGAGTGTTTCGGCAGCCCTAGAGCATTCTTTGCTTCGCAGAACCAGCCTTGCTGCTGTATTTAAGTGATTTTGGTGCCAGGATATGGAGTGGTATTGGTTAGTGTGCAGCTCTAGAGTGTGCTAGAAGCCAATGGAGTACATTATAAGCACAAATGAGTAAGTAGAAAGTAGTACTGCGTTCCTGCATTGTTTCAAGTCATTTTAGACGCTCTAAAAGGGCACGTTGAGGCCCAAATTTCGGTCTGGACTCAGCTCAACATCACACTCATACACAAACTTCACCCCTTAACCTTTCCAACGCTTTCAATCAACCATTCAACCATCATCTGCATCTAGTGAGGCGTGTGCCGCTATGTGCCTATTTGGGGTGGGAACCTACCGTCGCTAAGACCGATTGAAGTGCTTCAAGCGTGGACGGGAGACGGGCAGTGTGTACCAAAGGTGCTTCTGTCGTCTTTGAGTCCCACCGGAGCTTTGCTCAGATAACGGTGTCGATCGAAAGACCTGGCATTTTCCGGACGGAAGTGCTCGACAGAAAGCTCTACGCAGGCGACGTGCCGTGCGACCTTTCCTGCAAAAGGCCAGATTGGGTACAGTGTGAAAGCATATCCCGCTGTTAGTAGCGCTACTTTGGAAACCCTGTAAGGATTGTACGAGCTTGCTTATGGTTAGCGCAGAAGTAGATAGGCTGCACAAATCCCTACGAATCTGGAGTTTCTGACTAGAAGCAGGGACTCTGACTCCTAGTGGCCACTGAAATAAGTATTTGCTCGCGCGCCGTATCAAGAATTTTTGAAGAAGTTTTTTAGGATGGAGACTTTTGCTCTCCCTTTTGTTTTCATATTTGCTTAGCAGGTTGACTCCTTTTGGTCCCTGGATTTCCATTCTTTCGTACATTCTATTTATCATTTTCATCTCTACGGGGCTTTCAGCTACAAGGACACCCTTTTTAGCCTACTTTATTGCTATGCTTGGCCCCCCTTGCCTGACCGTTTTGTGATGACACCCACAATTTCTATTCTAGTACCAGTTTGCTGAAAAGTACAAGATGTAAAAAGGTGAGCAAAATGAGTGCATCGACGTAGAATAATGTGCGCGCCATCACGAGACGGTGACGCAGGGGGGCCGAAAAGTTGTAATAATAAAAGCCAAAAGGGTGCTCTTCGTAGCTAAAAGCCCCAAAACAAGTTGAAAACAGTGGGATCAAAAGAACTAAACCCACTCGATGAAATAAAACAACACTAGGGAGAGCATGAGGCTCAATCCCCAAATAAAACTTCTTAACTTCTTTGTTGAAACGGCGCGCAACCCAAGAATTATGTCAAGGATCACTAAGGGTCAGACCCTCGGCTTCCGGTCAGACACTCCGGATGTGAAGTGGATTCTGCAGCCTACCTACCTCTGCACTAACCAGAAGCAGGCGCATACAATCCTTACAGGGCTTCCCGAGGAGAGCTACTAACAGCGGGATATGCTTTCACTCTATACCCAAGCTGGCCCTTTGCAGGAAAGGTTGCACGGCACGTCGCCTGCGGATAGCTTCCAGTCAAGTACTTCCGTCCGGAAATCCCCAGGTCTTTCGACCGACACCGTTATCCGAGCAGAGCTCCGGTGGGGCTCACAGACGACAGAAACACCTTTGGTACACACTACCCGTCTCCCGTCCACGCCTAAGGCGCTTCAACCGGTCTTAGCGACGGTACTTCCCCACCCTATTGGACAACTAGCGGCACACGCCTCACTAGAAGCCCTTTATCCAGTGGCTAACGCCTCACTGGTTGTTGATGATAGTTGAAGTGGCTGAAGGTTGATAGGGGGTGGGGCTTAGATGTTGGTCGATTGTTGAGGTGAGTTCAGACCGAAGTCCGAAGCTCAGAACCTCTTTTTATAGTGTTTAGAGGCACTACAAACGAGCCAAATACGCATTTCTACTTGCTAGTTACTCATGTGTGCGTCTAGGTTACTCCATTGGCTTCTAAAGACCTCTGGAGCTGCACAATAACCAATAATAAAGCGACAATTTGCGCCAGCATCACTAAAATACTGTAGTCTTTGCTGGGCCAACAAAGCGTGCAATGTGCTAGACACTACTGGAACATTCTACACGTGTGTTCCAGCAATGTCTAGCACATTCCGCAACATTAGCGACCGACACAACCCCAACCTCAAGGGTTGCCACGCCGCGGCAACCTGAAAACCTAACGTTCCATCGGGCGCGCAATATACTTCTTCAAACGACGGGCGTGTATTCCATGGCGAGTGTACCGGTTGTGTGGAGAAACCAACGTGTACCTTGGATGGTGAGCCCTCACCACACGACATGGGCCAAAGTACTTAGAGGAAAAAGCAGGCCATTTCACGGTACTGTTCAGGGCCTTTCCACGAGCCACAAGGACCAGATCACCGACTTCAAACTTCGTAATGGAGACTGCATCGACTTCCTTCAAAGGCCTCTGAGCAGAACGTTTAGCTCTATGATTCCTTGATGCGAGCAGCTCCACTGAGCGGAACCGGTCGGAGGAGTCCCCAACTCGTGCCACGACACCACCTTCATCGGAGGTCATACGTGGTTTCACACCGTAAAGCAACTCGAACGGAGAGATCCCACTGCCAAGATGTCTGCGCCGGTATCCGTACAGAACCGAAGGCGGGTGTTCGTCCCAACTTGAACGATTATCCAGAGCTTTCTTTCCTATTGCTCTTTTCAGAGTACCAACCATCCTTTCAGCTCGGCCATTGGACGTGGGGGCGTACGCCAAGACCGTTTTCCATTTGATACCATGGTCCTCCATGAATGAGACGAGCGATTTAGAAGTGAAGCATGTAGCATTGTCCGACACCACGATACGAGGGAAACCAAACACGGCAATGATCTCTTTTCTCACGAAGTCTATGACCTCCTGTGACGTAGACCATTTTGTCGCTACGGCAAGTGGCCAACCAGTCAAATGCTCAACACAAACCAGAATGAAACGGTTTCCGAATTCGGTAGTCGGAAGAGGACCTGCAAAATCAATCGAGAAAACGTCAAAGAGAGAGGAAATGGGAGTCCGAAGGTTGCTGTAGTACCTTGGTAGTGGTGCGAGTCTCTGGCATTCGTCACAACTCTTGACGTAGTTGTCGATATCTTCATGCATAGTGGGCCACCAGTATCTCTCAGTGATGAACTTCCTTGTAGTCTTCAAATCCCAGTGTCCAATCTCATCATGAAATGATTTGATAATGATCTGTCGCCGACCAATAACAGGAACAACTCGCAGTGCGTTTGGGATCCTTCTGAATAATTTTCCTTCCCAGACCAGGAATTTCTTCGCATTTCGTCGGATTGCTTGGCGGAGACGTGCATCAGTCTCATCTGTAAGCAGACCACACAAGAAGCGCGCAATGTTTGCGTCGTATGGTTCAAGACCGGAGAAGTCGTCAGGCTCAACAGCCATACAAGCAAGGTCGCCTTCATCTTCTAACGGCTCGACCTCGTCTCCGTGAACTATCCTTGACAGATAATCTGCTGCGCCATTCTCCTTGCCTGCGCGATACACTATTTCAAAGTCATACTCGGCCAGAAAGTCTAGCCAGCGAGCTAAGCGTCCATTTATATCGCGCTCCTGAAATGCATATTGTAAAGCCATATGGTCCGTGATTACCTTGAATGGAAAAGACGAGAGTAGATACAATCTGAACTTCTTGAGAGCAAAGATAACTGCCAATGCTTCTCTTTCACATGCCGAGTAGTTCTTTTCCGCAGCGGTCATAGTACGACTGGCAAACTGCAGAGGATGTATCTTCCCATCTTCCTTTTTCTGAGAGAGAACTGCGCCGAGTGAAACACTAGAGGCGTCCGTTTCCACAATGAAAGGCTGCTCGAAGTTTGGAAATGAAAGTAGTGGAGGCTCAGTCATTTTTTTCTTCAGACCGTGGAAAGCTTCTAGCATCTCTCCGGTCCAACGCAGCTTCTTATTCCCGGAGGTAGCACTGTGAAGCACGGCGGAGGTCTCAGCAAAGGTTCTGATGAACCTTCGATAGTATCCGGCTAGTCCCAGAAAAGATCGTAGTTCCGTAGTGGTGGCAGGAATTGGGGCATCCTGGATCTTAGCCATCTTCTCCTGGTCCACGTGCAATCCATCTCCGTTGATGACATGGCCTAGAAGAGACACCTCCGATGGTGCAAAGAAACATTTGGACAGTTTGAGCTTCAATCCATGCTTCGCAATCCGACCAATCACAGCGTTCAAGTGAATCACGTGCTCTCTGAGGCTTCTTGAGAATATGAAAACGTCATCAATGTAAACCCGAACGAATGGAAGTCCTCTTAGCACATGATCCATCATCCGTTGAAAGGTGGAAGGGGCATTCATGAGACCAAATGGCATGACTTCGAACATGAAAGTTCCGTATCTGCACACAAAGGTCGTCATCTCTTTGCAATCCTCAGACATCTTGACTTGCCAGTATCCAGAGAACAGGTCGAGCGTAGTGAAGACACAGCAACCTCCAAGTTCCTCAAAGATCTCTTCCATGCGTGGCAAAGGCCAGCGGTCAGCTTTCATGACTCTGTTCAGCTCTCTGTAATCGACACAAAACCTTGCGCTTCCATCTTTCTTCGAGGCAATGACAATTGGAAACGACCACGCAGAGGCTGAAGGGGTAATGATACCAGCTTCGAGAAGAAGATCAATCTCCTTGCGTACGAACTCGTTGTGCTTCGGCGACATCCTCCTGGCTCTGAAGTAGATTGGTTTGTCAACTGTCAACTCGAAAGAGTGAGAAACAGTCACATCGGCTGGGCGTAAGTCTTTCAATGACCAAGCGATTACATTCGAGTCCTTCAGACAAGAAACCAAGTCGTCTCTTTCATCCTCTGAAATGTGCGAGAGTTTTGAAAAGAGTAACTTCTCGTGCTGCTCATCAGTAGTGATGTCCAATTGCGGCATCATTTCGGGAGTCTCGCCATGGTTCTTTTCTGTTAGAGCAACCATGAGTTGTTCGTCATTTTTAGAAGCAGTATCAGAGTCAATAGCGGCGTCAGAATCTGAAGTGAAGTCGTCGCTATCCGTCTGGAAACCCTCTTCGTATGAAATCTCGACGCGAGCATAGTCAAAGCCAAGTGTTACTCTTTTTCCATCAATATGCATCTTCACGTGCTGATTTCCGAGGTCAAGGCAGGCTTGTAACGATTCAAGTGTTGGACAACCCACAATGATGTCGAATGGCGGACCATCAATAACAAGAAAGTCTAATGGAACGGAGACGCCCCTGAAGGATATAGGGATATCGTATAGTATTCCTCTGCACACGGCGCTCTGTCCATTGGCAACAGTTATCTTCTTCGTCGTATGCTTGGGTTCCAGTGCTAGCCTGTCACACAGCTTGGTTGACATAAGGTTTGGAACAGCTCCAGAGTCGAGCAAAGCTTCAGTCTCAGTCCCATATATCATAACGTGGACCGCCTTAAGACGTCTAGGCTGCTTACCCACTGGCCCAACAAAAGGGCGTCGAACATTGCTTTTGCGACCGATGAGCTTACGAATCTCTTTCTTCGCATCATCTGCGTCTCCTCTGATAAGTTGTCCAAAGGTTAGTCCGGAAGAGGCATTCGCGAGCTCAGTGAGAACGTTATATTTGCTTGCATGGTCTTGAAGACTCTGCTTCTTCGACTTCCTCTGTTTCGGCTTCTTGACTTTCTGTTCATGAACCTTAGGTCTCCGAACTCTCTCTTCGTATCTTGTTGGATTGAGCAAAAGCGGGATGGGTGCACCACCGTCTGAACGGCGCTGTTTGGGCAACGCTTCACCGTCAGCACTTCTCTTGGTTGTGGCGACTACATCAGCATTCCCGGCGTTTTCGGTGACAATTGATACGGGGTCGGATCCTTTCTGAAGATTAGATGCTGACTCTTTAGATTCCTCATTGGCATCCCATACTTTGCGGGTCTCTTCGGGTCGGATTCTTCGCCAACAAGTGATCTCTGAGTGTCCAATTTTCCCACAACGCGGGCATCGCGTATCTCGGTGCGGATTAGAGTCACATTGTGAGGCATAATGTCCGGGCTTCTTGCAGTATGAACAAACCTTTTCGTAGTCTCGACGCTCCGTCTGTGTCTTCTTAACCATTAATGACAGCTGAGCAAACTGCTCAGAGAGTTTGTCGACCTTAGACTCCAAAGCATGAGAGATAGTTTCTTCAAAAGACCTGTGGTTTTGGACAATACGCTTAGGTGGGGTACTTAATGAAACGTAGTTCCCCATTGCTTTCCGGGCAGCATCGAAGGCTTTCACTTGAACCTTCAACTCATCATAATCATCAGCGCCACGGAAAACAACGAACTGGGCTAGATCAGCGTATTCCATTACAGCTTTCTTCAAGAGACCAAACTTAGCCTTAGCGTTGAATCCTGCCTGTAAGAAGAGGTTGTCCATATAGGTCAAGGAACCAACCAAGTCTGCATAATCCAATTTAGCAGAAATTGCAAGGCGTATATCTTCCTCAGGCTCCTCGGCTTTTCCAAAACGATCGATGAAAGCTTGCTTAACGGAGCGGTAGTCCTTTGCTTCTTCCGAAAGTGAACCATTAACAGCATAAGAATCATAGTAGAACTCAAAGGCTTTGTTCTCAAGGAAACCAAGCAACTCAAGTGCCATGTCCTCGTCAGTCCTTCCTCTCATCGCAACATTCTCAAAGTAAAAGAAGAATTTTAAGACGTCAATAGAAGAACCGTCATAAGAGGTAAATGCAGCGTTAGAGTCAGAAGAGCTCCCTCCTCGAGAGTACCATGTGGGCGCCATCACGAGACGGTGACGCAGGGGGGCCGAAAAGTTGTAATAATAAAAGCCAAAAGGGTGCTGTTCGTAGCTAAAAGCCCCAAAACAAGTTGAAAACAGTGGGATCAAAAGAACTAAACCCACTCGATGAAATAAAAACAACACTAGGGAGAGCATGAGGCTCAATCCCCAAATAAAACTTCTTAACTTCTTTGTTGAAACGGCGCGCAACCCAAGAATTATGTCAAGGATCACTAAGGGTCAGACTCTCGGCTTCCGGTCAGACACTCCGGATGTGAAGTGGATTCTGCAGCCTACCTACCTCTGCACTAACCAGAAGCAGGCGCATACAATCCTTACAGGGCTTCCCGAGGAGAGCTACTAACAGCGGGATATGCTTTCACTCTATACCCAAGCTGGCCCTTTGCAGGAAAGGTTGCACGGCACGTCGCCTGCGGATAGCTTCCAGTCAAGTACTTCCGTCCGGAAATCCCCAGGTCTTTCGACCGACACCGTTATCCGAGCAGAGCTCCGGTGGGGCTCACAGACGACAGAAACACCTTTGGTACACACTACCCGTCTCCCGTCCACGCCTAAGGCGCTTCAACCGGTCTTAGCGACGGTACTTCCCCACCCTATTGGACAACTAGCAGCACACGCCTCACTAGAAGCCCTTTATCCAGTGGCTAACGCCTCACTGGTTGTTGATGATAGTTGAAGTGGCTGAAGGTTGATAGGGGGTGGGGCTTAGATGTTGGTCGATTGTTGAGGTGAGTTCAGACCGAAGTCCGAAGCTCAGAACCTCTTTTTATAGTGTTTAGAGGCACTACAAACGAGCCAAATACGCATTTCTACTTGCTAGTTACTCATGTGTGCGTCTAGGTTACTCCATTGGCTTCTAGAGACCTCTGGAGCTGCACAATAACCAATAATAAAGCGACAATTTGCGCCAGCATCACTAAAATACTGTAGTCTTTGCCGGGCCAACAAAGCGTGCAATGTGCTAGACACTACTGGAACATTCTGCACGTGTGTTCCAGCAATGTCTAGCACATTCCGCAACATTAGTGACCGACAAATAAGACCGGAGTATTAACACCAAGGTAGCCGCAAATTTTGTGTCTGTCTGATGAAGGCACGCCAACGCCCCCAGTATCTGGTAAAGAACCAAGTAATTGGAAGGGTCACTCCACACCCCCTTGGGATGACACCGACGAAGATGACGACCACCGATGTTCTCGGTATTGCCGCCTCTTCTGAGGAAGCCACCCCCACCACTGACGAACTATCGTCAAAGGAGGTGGAGGAAACCGTTGTTTTAAGGTCGAACACCCCGAATAACTCGGAACCGACGGCCACACCTATATCACAGGACATTGTTACAGCGCGTTCTGACCGAGTGGACCCCATAAGGGCACTCGAAGATATAGACCTCGGCCATTTGTCGGAGTCACACCGCGACAAACTCTGTGCAATGCTAAGCGAATTTACCACGAAGTGGGATGGCTCGCTCGGCAAGATTAATGCTTCGAAAAAACCGGATAGATTTGTTACCGGGTGCACGTCCGATGGCCCAACCCCCTTACAAGGCTGGACCAAACGCTCGGGAAGAGGAGCAGTCCCAAATGGACAAAATGCTCCGCGCAGGTGTGATAGAGCCCGCTCAATCACCCTGGGCATCTCCAGTTGTACTGGTGTTGAAGGCCGACGGAACCTGGAGGTTCTGTGTCGACTATCGCCGGCTCAATGCAATGACTGTTAGGTACACATATTCCATCCTTCGAATGGACGAGTGCATGGACTGCCTTGGAGACGCTACCGTGTCCACGGCTTTGGACGCCAATTGGGGTTATTGGCAGGTTTCTGTTAGACAGAAGGATCGTGATAAGACTGCATTCACCTGCCACGCAGGATCGTTCCACTTCAAGCGGATGCCGTTTGGTTTGACCAACGCTCCCGCTACCTTTCAACGTGCAATAGATATTCTATTGAACCGCTTCAAGTGGCGGAGCTGCCTGGTCTATCTGGATGATATTATCATCTTCTCCAATAATTTGGACCACCATCTCACCCATGTCAGGGACGTTCTGACCGTGCTCCGCGATGCGGGAATTACCCTCAAGTTGAGGAAGTGCGAGTTCTTCACAGATACTGTCAAGTATCTGGGACATATCATCCGTCCGGGAAGTTGATGATCGAGAAGGCTCGAGTCAAGTCCCTCGTTGGGGCTAGGGAACCCTGCACTCAAACGGAACTCCGCTCTTTTTTAGGGCTGGTCAACGTCTACCGACGGTTTATGCCGAGCGTTTCGGATATCGCTGCACCGTTGAACGCGATGTTACGCAAATGAAATCCCCCACAATTGGGACAATTCACGCCCGGGCAATCGGGAGCGTTTAACTCTTTAAAGGCGGCTGTCACGTCAGCACCGATCTTATCTTTACCCAAACTGGGACTCCCGTACTCCATGGACACGGACTCGAGCGACTACCAAGTTGGTTGTGCTCTTTTCCAAACCACCCCAGAGGGGGACCGAAGGCCAATTGGTTATTGGTCACGCTCGCTCAATGTCCACGAGTGGAATTACTCTGTGTCGGAGAAAGAGTATCACGCCGTCGTGTGGGCGCTTTTCACCCTACGCCCCTATCTTATGGGAGTTCAGTTTACCGTATACACGGATCAGTCCTCGTTGAGGAGGTTAATGAACATATCCGATCCCTCGGGCCGCCTTATGCGCTGGAGACTCCACCTTGCGGAATATGACTTCCAAGTCAGGGGGCACTCAAGACCCAGGCCGACGTTTGGTCACGTTTACCCACGAATGGGGAAGCAATCCCAACGGAGGATGAAGACATTCCATGCTTCATGGCTGAAGAACCGGATGATCCCCGAGTGGAAGTTCGAGGAATTTCCAGAAGACTGGGATGAAAGATGCTGACTTTGACAACTTACTAGCATCCTGCGAGACCCCTGAGAACCCCTTACCGAGATGTTATGTACCGGTTTAACCGGAGGAATTGATCCGAGAACAAATAGGTGACCCCTTCTGTATGAGAACTCGCGCCCGTGTAAACGGTGGCGAAGACCTCCCGTTCGAGGTGAACGATAAAGGCTACCTCGTTCGGTTGGTCGAAGCTCACCTACAGATTGTGGTACCTCATTCCCTGCAGTCGCGGGTGTTACATCTCTCTCGCACTATGCGAAGCTCGTGGCCACGTAGGTGGGAGGAAGCTCTACTTCACCCTGCGAAGGGCTTTTTACTGGCCCGCCATGGCAGTTGATTGATACGCAACTGCAGTTTTGTGCTTAATGCTCGAAGAACCGGGTGAAGCTCCGCAGGAACGCGAAGAAAATGAAGTTATTCCCTGCTAGGGCGCCACTCGAGTTTATCGCAATCGATATTCTCTGACCCTCCTCACTACAAAGAGAGGCAACAAGTTCTTGTGATCACCGATCGCTTTTCAGAGCTTGTTCGAACTGTCCCTCTTCGGAGGATAACCGCATTCACGGTGGCCCAGGCTCTGGTAACGCACTGGACTTTTGTCTACGGTCCTCCTGTGGAGGTCCTCTCCGATAACGGACGGCAGTTCGCGTCCAAGTTCTTCCAGGATGTTTGTCGCATCCTGGACGTGAAGAACGTGTTCACGACTACCTACCATACCCAGTGTAATGGGCAAGTCGAACGGTTCAACCGGACTTTGTTAGCCTCTCTCCGTTCCTACGTTGCTGATCATCCCAAAACTGGGGACTTGTATGCAGATGCTTTAACATTTGCATACAATACACAAGTTCACCGGACTACCGGAGTGTCACCGTTCGAATTGGTTCTATCTCGTTCACCCCCGCCTGTGGCGTTAGAATCCCAAGCCACCTTGCAAAATTTCCCATCTGTGGGTCGCTACCGCTAGGAATGGAAGCAATGGCTCAATAAACTGGTCCCCGCAGCGCGGAAGTCTATGGAACCGGCGGAAACCACGTACAAGCAGGATTTTGACGCTCGTTTACGAGATAATGCTCCCGCATACGGGCTAGTACCTACGTCTTTATACGTAAGGAAATATATACCCGGAACGGGAGAAGCGTCACAAGCTTTCGCCTGTGGCGGATGGACCGTTTAAAGTGGTATCCGTTAACTCCGACACTGTCGTAGTGGAAATGGGCAAGGCACACGAGCGGATTTTCCGCGATCGTGTTGTACCTGCCCCTCCTCCCTCGTCTGAGGTCGTCCTGGAAACAGGGAAACCCCTCTCTACGGACTCAGCAACACCGGAAACCCCGGGACTAAGTAGACCGACTACTCTATCACACCCTACTCGGGGCCTCTTAGATTTACCGACTTTGTCGGAATCCCCGGCTCGGCCGGATCCTTCAGGTCCAAAGGGACCTTTCTCTAGTTCTAACACTACCGCCCCTTCGGCGCGCATTTACACCCGCCATGCGGGATATCCTACTATTACTCCCCTTGCTCCGTCTAAGAAGGGGGAGGGACCTATCGCCACGCTGGAAGTTTATTACCGTCGCAACGGGATTTGAGCCGTGAAACACGAAAGGTCGATGAAGCCTCGCAATCCCTCACACAGGGTTCTGGAACGACGCAGTTACACCGTATGATACGGGAGAGTGGACCGACATCGCATTCCGTACCCCTGAACCAGGGCAATTCCCTGAATCAAGATAGCGATACCGTTTTGCAGACCCCTCACCAGGGTGTAGTCACAGAACTGTCGTCGACGGAATTTCCCGCCAGAACTGATTCCTCAGCACCATCCACACCGCTGGTAGCAGGCAACACACGCCTTGGAAAACCAGCAACGCTGGAAAGTGAAAAGACCCTCTTGAGGGAGGAAGGCAGGAATGCACATCTTTTACCTCAAGTCCGTGGCTCTACAGCCCCGGAGTTGAGAACTGTTCATAACGGGAATGTTGTCCGAACTTCGGAGATAGAAGTGCCAAAGTTTCCGCGCAATCGCAGTAATATACCGAGCGTCTCCGAAAAATCCGTCGTCGTCGCCAGGGTTAAACCGGTCGTCCCGGATGATGCACCTCTTGAGGAAGACATCACAACTCACCTAGAGGCAAAGTCTCTGAACAGGGTGTCCACGGCGCCAGCTGTCCACGCCCACCAGGGAGTTTGAGGCAACACACCGGAGCACCGGAAGTAACCGCCGGATAGCGGGTGCCAACACAGCAGTGCACGGCTCAGACGGACAGTGTAAGGCCCAAGCCAAGGGAGGCAGAACGCAAGGAGGCGGTTCAGAGCCACATGCCGTGGGAGTTACGTGAAGACACGGAGATTGTGCGCCCCGCACCAATCACCGCGCGACGCGGAAAGCACCACCAGGGAGTGACCTCCACAACTCCGCCAAAGTGGCAAGATGCCCGCAAGCTCGCGGTTCGACCGGAGTACCGTCAACATGGGACGGAAGACCCCCGAAAACTAGCGGTACAACCCAATTACCGCGGTACGCGGCAACCGTTCCACGAAGACACCCTCTTGAGGGATATCATTCCGCACTCTGCGCCGCATCCTCCGAGCGAAGCCGGCACGTTGCACCCTGACGCACCCCTGATTGGAAACATCCCGTCCATCGGGCAACCCCTGACAAGCGAGGTCACCATAAAACGGCAAGGCCGGCAGGTATACAAACAAGAGATTGTGGTTGACCTAATCGTCGGGCACACCTGGAATCAGGAAGGCATTCTAAGATACTGCGTCCGTTGGTACGGATATGACCCAAGCTGGGACACCATGGAACCCATCGAACACCTCCCTCGTTCGAAGGTGGTCCAATATCACCGCAGCGCGGGTACCGCAAATCCAGCTACGCTGTTTAACGCCCAAGTGGGATAAAACGCCGCGACGCCGGGGAAGGTAGGAAAGAAGGAGTACACCTTTTTTTGTATGGACTCCGTCAAGGACGGGAATGAAAGAGAAAACGCCGTTCTAAACGGGAAAGTTTACTCAGCAGCCTCGCGCTCCTGTGTGATGTTAAGCTAAATTACTGGC
>NBIV01000325.1:0-73597 GCA_003194525.1 Gracilariopsis chorda
GGACCCCTGGCCCCCGGAGATGCTCCGGGTACAAGACGTCTTCTTCTGTCTTCTCCCTCTCCTACGTCTAAGGAGAAGATGCGTCGCTCTCTACGAGGCTTCCAGAGGGTTAATGACCCAAGATATGCCTTCACCAAGTATAACCCTCTCTGGCCTCTTGCAAGAACTTGCGCGACCTCGCAACTGAAGCTACTATGGCAACCAAAGTACGCTGCTAACGCGCAACCACTTAAGGTCACACGCGGCCTGATCCTAAGAAGGAGGTCAGCCTACGCCACGTCGCCTCCCCGCACAAACGCCCAAGGGTCAGATGCACGGATCAAAAGCTCGTTATGGAATACCTTCGCAACAGCCCAAGAATCCCGACACGCAGTCAGGATCAAAACAAATAATTCAATCACCCGCACCAGCGCAGTACGCCACGGCACCCCCGTCCACGGATGCACCCGCTGAACTTACCAGGTCTTAACGACCGTCACCGTTATCTGTCCAAATGGACCGGTGGGAAGCCGCTCGACAGTACACCCCCGCTTGGTTCAAGCCGCCAGGCTCACGTCCCCGGATACCTGGAATCACCCAAAGTAACCCGGATCAACCGCTCGTCGCACTGGACACCAGATGATGATTAAGAAACACGAAAAACAAACAACTGCTGAGCACACGATCACGGAGCCCAGACTTCGAAACTAGACCGACTCGACCTCACGATACGACCCGACAAACGACTCGGCGATCCAAAACACAACGATAGAGGGAGTGTCACACACAAAGTAGATAGCGATCGACAACACGGGCAACAACGGAGGCCCAACTCAACAACGATATGAAGTAAACGTCGAACCACTACCACCCCAACGCCCTCAGGAGGAACGCAAACCAAAGGAGAATGACCAACACCGACAACAATGGGATCAAGACACCCGACGCAACGACGTAAGAAGGCAACAACAGCGAAAACGGATGAACGCGGTGAGGGAGAGCGGCGACAGCACGAACGATACGGAAAGGATAGCGGCAGCGGTCAGCGGGGCTGGGCCCATAACCAGTTGAAAGTTGAAAGGAAGTTGAGGGGATGGAAGGGAAGTTCGCCAGCCTCTAGCTTGGATTTACTTGGAGGTCCTTCAGACACATCTTATATACCACTCTAAACTCGAATTGCGCGGGAACACCAACTACAAGTAAAACCGAAACCACTAAGCAGGGACACTCAATACTACCAATCATCATCTAACATGACAAAGCCAGCTCAGCACAACCTCATTACATCAACGCACACCAACGCACCAACGTTCCGTAATAGTTACGTGCATACACATGACCATGACAAGGCACAAATTCACGACTCCAACACACGCCAGCACATGCCAACACATCACGGTAAGTCAACACGTCACGGTAAGTCGGCACGTAACCTGTGGTGTTAGTGCCATGTCATCATGTGCAATGCACACAACACCCACGTCATCAATATACCCGTGCATGTGTAAACCTGTTGACAGTGCATGCGCACCTTACCATTGTACCAACCACTGCTGTACCACTTGTACCAGCTGTCAACCACTTCACCAGTATCCCCTGCACACAACGTACACTGTGACCACTGTAGTAGCTGGACACGTGGGTGTGTCCAACCGATCCAGTTATGCCATACCACTTGTACGCACCACGTTGCATATGTACATTTGCAGTAGCCAATCAGAAGCCAGTTTGATGGTGGGTTCGGCGCACACGCGCATATGCGCTTTTGCAGAGCTACCCTCTAAAACAGCCCATGCTCCCCGGAACATTTGGTTTTCAGTGACAGCACAGGTACTACTGCCAACACCCCCCCTCTGTCACTGACTTCAAAGGTCTAAGGGGAGCAAGCCACAGTCCCCGCGGAACCTTGCCAGCTTAACTCGACCGAGCGCTTTCGTCAGCATATCGGCAACCATGTCTTCCGTGGAACAGTACTGCAACTGGACGGCTTTGTCGCGTAGAGCCTCTCTGGTGAAGTGAAAGCGAATATCAATGTGCTTAGTACGCTTGTTCACAACTCCATTTCGAGCAAGGTCGATGCAACCTTGGTTGTCCACGTACATAGTTGTGGGCTCAACCATTAGCGTCACTGACTCATCCACGTGTAGTCCACTTGCGTTGCCAATGCCACTCCACAGTCGTCTCAGCCAGATCGCTTCCTTCGTCCCACTGCACAGACTCACATACTCAGCCTCAGCGCTAGACAATGCAACTACTTCCTGTTGGCGCGAGCTCCAAGACACAGGAGCACCGCACATCATGAACACATACCCACTGGTGGACTTGCGGTTGGATGTATCACCTGCCCAGTCAGAGTCTACGTATCCATACAGCTGAGTATCAGTCGTGGTGCCATAAGTAAGTCCGAAGGAGCGAGTGCCATTGAGGTAACGCAGAACACGCTTGACCGCTTTCCAATGAGTCTCTCCAGGTTTCTCGACATACTTGGCTAGCTTGGACACTGCAAACGAGATTTCCAGTCGAGTGCCAACAGAGAGATACATCAGACAACCGATCACCTGACGATACGGGATGTTCGTCAGAGGCTCTTCTACCTTATTGAGGTCAGAACCGGAGTCCATGGGAGTGTCCATTGGTTTGCACTGCAACATGCCAAAACGTTCTAAGACCTCAGGCGTGTATGCAGAGTGTGTCAGGTACAGCTGTCTTTTGGATCGATCACGATGGATCTCGAACCCAAGTACCATGCCCGCTTCACTGAGATCCTTCATCTGAAAACGTTTTGACAGTTCACGCTTTACGCGATTCATTGTCTCCATACTTGGGCTCGCAATGAGCAAGTCGTCCACATAAAGAGAAATGATCACAAGCGCTCCCAGTACCTCTCCGGGATAGACGCACTCGTCTGCAACGTTTGGCTTCAGACCCATCCAACCCACGAGGAACAAGTAGATCTTTGCAAACCACTGCCTTGATGCCTGTCGTAGCCATAGATGGCTTTCTTGAGAAGGCATACCAAGTCCTCGTTCCCAGGTTTGATGAATCCGTCTGGCTGCTCCATGTACACAGTCTCTTCCAGGTCGCCATTCAAGAATGCAGTCTTCACAATCCATCTGGTGCAGATGATAGTTCTGCACTGCTACAATGGACAGAATCATTCTAATGGATGTGAATTTGACCACTGGTACATACGTCTCGGAGAAGTCTACACCTTCGATCTGCAGAAACCCTCGAGCCACCACACGAGCTTTGTACCTCATTGTCGGTTCATCGTTGTCGCCAGCCTCATATTTTTGCACAAATACCCACTTGGATGATATCACGTTGCTGTCAGCTGGCCTTGGCACTAACTCCCATGTGTCATGCTCCATCAGAGACTCATACTCACTGTTCATGGCCTTGGTCCACGCTTTTGAATCAGGACGTGACACCGCATCCGAGTATGAGGATGGGATGTCATCACTGGCAGTGAGTAGGGCAGTTCCGCGCCACCACGAGGTAGGCGCTCTACGCTCACGAGTGGATCTCCGAAGTGGTGGTGGATCTGGTACGTCTGGCTCAACTTCTGTCTCAGCTGTGGGCTCATCGTGGCCACTGCCTGAAGCTTCTTCTGGTGGAGTATCTGGTGCAGCGGGTTCAACTTGGGCAGCATCGGTGGGTGTAGTAGAGGTGGAGGTGATGTTTGATTTCGGCTTGTCCGAGATGTCGATCTCAGCATAGTCGTCATCATTAACGTGGTCAGTACCTTGATCTGAACCACTACATTCGTCAAACCTCACATCCCTCGACACAACCACCTTCTTCTTTTGCGCATCCCACAGTTTGTAACCGTTCGATCCAGATGTGTACCCAATAAAGATCGCCTCCACGGCACGTTGCTCCAGCTTCTTCAGCTTGTGGTCGACCACTTTGTACCAGCACCGCCTACCGAACACACGCAGATTGCTCAAGTCAGGTTTGTTGAAAGTTGAAAGGACGTTGAGGGGATGGAAGGGAAGTTCGCCAGCTCTAGCTTGGATTTACTTGGAGGTTCTTCAGACACATCTTATATACCACTCTAAACTCGAATTGCGCGGGAACACCAACTACAAGTAAAACCGAAACCACTAAGCAGGGACACTCAATACTACCAATCATCATCTAACATGACAAAGCCAGCTCAGCACAACCTCATTACATCAACGCACACCAACGCACCAACGTTCCGTAATAGTTACGTGCATACACATGACCATGACAAGGCACAAATTCACGACTCCAACACACGCCAGCACATGCCAACACATCACGGTAAGTCAACACGTCACGGTAAGTCGGCACGTAACCTGTGGTGTTAGTGCCATGTCATCATGTGGCAATGCACACAACACCCACGTCATCAATATACCCGTGCATGTGTAAACCTGTTGACAGTGCATGCGCACCTTACCATTGTACCAACCACTGCTGTACCACTTGTACCAGCTGTCAACCACTTCACCAGTATCCCCTGCACACAACGTACACTGTGACCACTGTAGTAGCTGGACACGTGGGTGTGTCCAACCGATCCAGGTATGCCATACCACTTGTACGCACCACGTTGCATATGTACATTTGCAGTAGCCAATCAGAAGCCAGTTTCACGTTGGGTTCGCGCACACGCGCATATGCGCTTTTGCAGAGCTACCCTCTAAAACAGCCCATGCTCCCGGAACATTTGGTTTTCAGTGACAGCACAGGTACTACTGCCAACACCCCCCCTCTGTCACTGACTTCAAAGGTCTAAGGGGAGCAAGCCACAGTCCCCGCGGAACCTTGCCAGCTTAACTCGACCGAGCGCTTTCGTCAGCATATCGGCAACCATGTCTTCCGTGGAACAGTACTGCAACTGGACGGCTTTGTCGCGTAGAGCCTCTCTGGTGAAGTGAAAGCGAATATCAATGTGCTTAGTACGCTTGTTCACAACTCCATTTCGAGCAAGGTCGATGCAACCTTGGTTGTCCACGTACATAGTTGTGGGCTCAACCATTAGCGTCACTGACTCATCCACGTGTAGTCCACTTGCGTTGCCAATGCCACTCCACAGTCGTCTCAGCCAGATCGCTTCCTTCGTCCCACTGCACAGACTCACATACTCAGCCTCAGCGCTAGACAATGCAACTACTTCCTGTTGGCGCGAGCTCCAAGACACAGGAGCACCGCACATCATGAACACATACCCACTGGTGGACTTGCGGTTGGATGTATCACCTGCCCAGTCAGAGTCTACGTATCCATACAGCTGAGTATCAGTCGTGGTGCCATAAGTAAGTCCGAAGGAGCGAGTGCCATGGAGGTAACGCAGAACACGCTTGACCGCTTTCCAATGAGTCTCTCCAGGTTTCTCGACATACTTGGCTAGCTTGGACACTGCAAACGAGATGTCCAGTCGAGTGCCAACAGAGAGATACATCAGACAACCGATCACCTGACGATACGGGATGTTCGTCAGAGGCTCTTCTACCTTAGTGAGGTCAGCACCGGAGTCCATGGGAGTGTCCATTGGTTTGCACTGCAACATGCCAAAACGTTCTAAGACCTTACGCGTGTATGCAGACTGTGTCAGGTACAGCTGTCTTTTGGATCGATCACGATGGATCTCGAACCCAAGTACCATGCCCGCTTCACTGAGATCCTTCATCTGAAAACGTTTTGACAGTTCACGCTTTACGCGATTCATTGTCTCCATCCTTGGGCTCGCAATGAGCAAGTCGTCCACATAAAGAGAAACGATCACAAGCGCTCCCAGTACCTCTCCGGGATAGACGCACTCGTCTGCATCGTTTGGCGTCAGACCCATCCAACCCACGAGGAACAAGTACATCTTTGCAAACCACTGCCTTGATGCCTGTCGTAGCCCATAGATGGCTTTCTTGAGAAGGCATACCAAGTCCTCGTTCCCAGGTTTGATGAATCCGTCTGGCTGCTCCATGTACACAGTCTCTTCCAGGTCGCCATTCAAGAATGCAGTCTTCACATCCATCTGGTGCAGATGATAGTTCTGCACTGCTACAATGGACAGAATCATTCTAATGGATGTGAATTTGACCACTGGTACATACGTCTCGGAGAAGTCTACACCTTCGATCTGCAGAAACCCTCGAGCCACCACACGAGCCTTGTACCTCATTGTCGGTTCATCGTTGTCGCCAGCCTCATATTTTTGCACAAATACCCACTTGGATGATATCACGTTGCTGTCAGCTGGCCTTGGCACTAACTCCCATGTGTCATGCTCCATCAGAGACTCATACTCACTGTTCATGGCCTTGGTCCACGCTTTTGAATCAGGACGTGACACCGCATCCGAGTATGAGGATGGGATGTCATCACTGGCAGTGAGTAGGGCAGTTCCGCGCCACCACGAGGTAGGCGCTCTACGCTCACGAGTGGATCTCCGAAGTGGTGGTGGATCTGGTACGTCTGGCTCAACTTCTGTCTCAGCTGTGGGCTCATCGTGGCCACTGCCTGAAGCTTCTTCTGGTGGAGTATCTGGTGCAGCGGGTTCAACTTGGGCAGCATCGGTGGGTGTAGTAGAGGTGGAGGTGATGTTTGATTTCGGCTTGTCCGAGATGTCGATCTCAGCATAGTCGTCATCATTAACGTGGTCAGTACCTTGATCTGAACCACTACATTCGTCAAACCTCACATCCCTCGACACAACCACCTTCTTCTTTTGCGCATCCCACAGTTTGTAACCGTTCGATCCAGATGTGTACCCAATAAAGATCGCCTCCACGGCACGTTGCTCCAGCTTCTTCAGCTTGTGGTCCACCACTTTGTACCAGCACCGCCTACCGAACAAACGCAGATTGCTCAAGTCAGGTTTGTTGAAAGTTGAAAGGAAGTTGAGGGGATGGAAGGGAAGTTCGCCAGCTCTAGCTTGGATTTACTTGGAGGTTCTTCAGACACATCTTATATACCACTCTAAACTCGAATTGCGCGGGAACACCAACTACAAGTAAAACCGAAACCACTAAGCAGGGACACTCAATACTACCAATCATCATCTAACATGACAAAGCCAGCTCAGCACAACCTCATTACATCAACGCACACCAACGCACCAACGTTCCGTAATAGTTACGTGCATACACATGACCATGACAAGGCACAAATTCACGACTCCAACACACGCCAGCACATGCCAACACATCACGGTAAGTCAACACGTCACGGTAAGTCGGCACGTAACCTGTGGTGTTAGTGCCATGTCATCATGTGGCAATGCACACAACACCCACGTCATCAATATACCCGTGCATGTGTAAACCTGTTGACAGTGCATGCGCACCTTACCATTGTACCAACCACTGCTGTACCACTTGTACCAGCTGTCAACCACTTCACCAGTATCCCCTGCACACAACGTACACTGTGACCACTGTAGTAGCTGGACACGTGGGTGTGTCCAACCGATCCAGTTATGCCATACCACTTGTACGCACCACGTTGCATATGTACATTTGCAGTAGCCAATCAGAAGCCAGTTTGATGGTGGGTTCGCGCACACGCGCATATGCGCTTTTGCAGAGGTACCCTCTAAAACAGCCCATGCTCCCCGGAACATTTGGTTTTCAGTGACAGCAGAGGTACTACTGCCAACAAGGTTCATATCTACTACACATCTCGAGTGGTGTCACGTCACTCGGAAGGGCCTTGCAGGTGACTCGATTGCGCACATACACTGCAACGCTCAACGCTTCAGCCCAGAAGCTCTTTGGCAGTTTCTTGTGATGCAGCATCGATCTCACCAAGTCCATGAGTGTTCGGTTGAAGCGTTCGGCCAGACCATTCTGATGTGAATTGTAAGGCACCGTTCGCTGATGTTCAATACCGTGACGTTCAAGCTCTTGTGAAAACTTCTTTGACACATATTCACCAGCATTGTCTGTGCGTAACGCATGTAGCACAGACTCACGTGCGGTGATGGTTTTCACATGTCGGTCACTCTGATTTTGAACCATCTTGAGCCACTTCACGAACACGTCGAACACCTCATCCTTTGTCTTGAGCATGTACAAGAAGCAAAAACGGGAGTGATCATCGATGAATGTGACGAAGTAGCTTGAACCTCCCAAGGAACCTACTTGGATTGGACCACAAATATCCGAATGCACTAGGTCCAATGGGTGCAAAGCCCGTTCCCCCCCTTGCTTGGGAGTTGGAGCACGTGTAGATTTTCCCACTAGACAAGAGTCACACACATCCATCGATTGATTCAAGTCCACATTCAGCCCTGACACAACACCCTTACGAGCCATATGTTTGATACCATCCACATTCACATGAGCCATTCGAGCATGCCATACTGACAGGTCAGTCACAAGTGCGTTGTCCATGTCTTCTGGTACTTCAATCGCGGTATATAGGTAGTACAGTCCTTTGATGCGACGGCCCTGGGCGATCATGGTGTTGCCTTTGTATACACATACTTTGGTTTTGTCAAACACCACTCGCGCACCCAGGTCACACATCGCAGACACTGACAGCAGATTATACCTTAAATTCGGTACGTGCACTACTTCACCCAACCGGCACTTGCTCTTACGCCCTTCAACAGCGAGATCGAGGTGGACACTGCCATGACCAAGAGACTCCAGCTTCGAGTCATTGCCGATACTCACACCGGCAGACTCTCTTTTGCTATAACTGTCAAACATGGACTCGTCATACGTCATATGGGCGGTGGCACCAGAGTCAATGATCCAGTCACTGATACTTTCTTCCACAGAACCTGTCGCAATGAGACAAACAAAGTCAGAGTCACTGTCACATCCTCGTTTCTCGTTGCCGAGATCGGTCTGCACAGCTGGGTTTGCGGCAGCACTCTGCTCTTTGCTAGCTTCGTCACGTTGTCTCTTGAAACAATTTCTCTGGATATGCCCCTTCTTACCACAGTAGTAGCACACCATGGACGTCTTTCGTGACTGCGCACCGACCAAAGCCGTGTCACTTCCGGACTCCTCCTTGGCATGATCGTTCATTCGCTGTTCCTCTTGCAGCAAACGACTCTTCACAAACTCTAAATTGAGTTTACGATCACCAATCGTGGTGTCAATAGCGACAATGAGGTGTTCGAAGCGGTCTGGTAGCCCACATAGGATTGCCATAGCGATGTCTTCTTCCTCAACCACTACGTCCATGCTCTTCAGATCCGATGCAAGATGACGAACACGATTGATGAAGTGTAACATTTTCTCATCATCTCGCATCTTGGCTGTGTAGAAGGCACGTCTTGCATTGATTCGGTTGAGCAGCGTTTTAGGCTGGAACACATCGCAAATGGCTTTCCACATTTCCGCAGCATTCTCGGTATCCCTCACATGGTCCAAATGCTCATCACTGATGCTGAGACCAATAACAGCCCTGGCCTTGGCGTCTTTCTTCTTCCATGCTGACAACTCGTCATCGTCCGTAGGCCTGGTTGATTCAAGATGGACATCGATGTCCTTGAGTGCAAGCAGCAACTCAACCTTTTGCTTCCATACATGGAAGTTATCCTCGCCCAACTTTTCAATCTTGATGCCACCGAATGAATCCATGCTTGGTAGATATCAACAAACAGCACAGGTGCGATGAAAGACCTACGGCACTTAAGTAGTACAAAAATGGCAACAACGACAACAATAACAACAAAAACAACGACGACAACAACAACAAAACTTCAATTTCGGGCGCACTGACGGGAGAAACTACATCCGCTACCCTAGGGTGTCGGACCCCTGGCCCCCGGAGATGCTCCGGGTAGAAGACGTCTTCTTCTGTCTTCCCTCTCCTACGTCTAAGGAGAAGATGCGTCGCTCTCTGCGAGGCTTCCAGAGGATGGTTAATGACCCAAGATATGCCTTCACCAAGTATAACCCTTTCTGGCCACTTGCAAGAACTTGCACGACCTCGAAACTGAAGCTACTATGGCAACCAAAGTACGCTGCTAACGCGCAACCACTTAAGGTCACACGCGGCCTGATCCTAAGAAGGAGGTCAGCCTACGCCATGTCGCCTCCCCGCACAAACGCCCAAGGGTCAGATGCACGGATCAAAAGCTCGTTATGGAATACCTTCGCAACAGCCCAAGAATCCCGACACGCAGTCAGGATCAAAACAAATAATTCAATCACCCGCACCGGCGCAGTACCCCACGGCACCCCGTCCACAGATGCACCCGCTGAACTTACCAGGTCTTAACGACCGTCACCGTTATCTGTCCAAATGGACCGGTGGGAAGCCGCTCGAAAGTACACCCGCTTTGGTTCAAGCCGCCAGGCTCACGTCCCCGGATACCTGGAATCACCCAAAGTAACCCAGATCAACCGCTCGTCGCACTGGACACCAGATGATGATTAAGAAACACGAAAAACAAACAACTGCTGAGCACACGATCACGGAGCCCAGACTTCGAAACTAGACCGACTCGACCTCACGGATACGACCCGACAAACGACTCGGGGATCCCAAAACACACGATAGAGGGAGTGTCACACACAAAGTAGATAGCGATCGACAACACGGGCAACAACGGAGGCCCAACTCAACAACGATAGGAAGTAAACGTCGAACCACTACCACCCCAACGCCCTCAGGGAGGAACGCAAACCAAAGGAGAATGACCAACACCGACCAACAATGGGATCAACACACCCGACGCAACGAAGAAAGAGACAACAACAGCGAAACGGATGAACGGCGGTGAGGGAGAGCGGCGACAGACGAACGATACGGAAAGGGATAGCAGCAGCGGTCAGCGGGGCTGGGCCCATAACCAGTTGAAAGTTGAAAGGAAGTTGAGGGGATGGAAGGGAAGTTCGCCAGCTCTAGCTTGGATTTACTTGGAGGTCCTTCAGACACATCTTATATACCACTCGAAACTCGAATTGCGCGGGAACACCAACTACAAGTAAAACCTAAACCACTAAGCAGGGACACTCAATACTACCAATCATCATCTAACATGACATAGCCAGCTCAGCACAACCTCATTACATTAACGCACACCAACGCACCAATGTTCTGTAATAGTTACGTGCATACACATGACCATGACAAGGCACAAATTCACGACTCCAACACACGCCAGCACATGCCAACACATCACGGTAAGTCAACACGTCACAGTAAGTCGGCACGTAACCTGTGGTGTTAGTGCCATGTCATCATGTGGC
This sequence comes from Gracilariopsis chorda, assembly GCA_003194525.1. Taxonomy (NCBI): domain Eukaryota; phylum Rhodophyta; class Florideophyceae; order Gracilariales; family Gracilariaceae; genus Gracilariopsis; species Gracilariopsis chorda. Next base: position 11,163 of record NBIV01000325.1, read on the forward strand.
AATGCACACAACACCCACGTCATCAATATACCCGTGCATGTGTAAACCTGTTGACAGTGCATGCGCACCTTACCATTGTACCAACCACTGCGGTACCACTTGTACCAGCTGTCAACCACTTCACCAGTATCCCCTGCACACAACGTACACGGTGACCACTGTAGTAGCTGGACACGTGGGTGTGTCTAACCGATCCAGTTATGCCATACCACTTGTACACACCACGTTGCATATGTACATTTGCAGTAGCCAATCAGAATCCAGTTTCACGTTGGGTTCGCGGACACGCGCATATGCGCTTTTGCAGAGGTACCCTCTAAAACAGCCCATGCTCCCCGGAACATTTGGTTTTCAGTGACAGCACAGGTACTACTGCCAACAGTTTTAGTGCATACGACCACAAACATTCTGGAAGATTTGCTTGAATGAGCAAAGCTCGGGCAGCTTCACCCATAGTGCGATTGATGCGCTCTGCAATAGCATTATGTTCCGGGGTATACTTTGGAGAAACCGATACCTCCTGCAGACCATTCTTGGTATTCTCTTGCAAGGCAATGTACTCTTCTGCATTGTCAGAGTGCAGCTTTCGAATAAGCACATGCTCTCCTCCAAGCTGTTTGAGCTTCTGCCTCACACCTAAGAACACTTGTGCAATCTCAAACCTATGCATCATGAACCCAAGTACTGCATATCGCGAGTGATCATCCACAAATCCAGATGCATACCGGAATCGATCTGGGAACGATGGCACTAATGGACCCATAATGTCTGAGTGCACAATGTCTGCAACGTTATCAGATCTTTCAAACTTGCCCAGAAATGGCAGTTTATGTGCTTTGCCAAGCCGACACGATCGACATATATCCTCCATGCACTTGAGTTTTGGGACTCCGTCGACATGTTCATGAACCTTTTGTAGGTCATGCTCATTCATATGTGCCAGTCTGCGATGCCACAATGTACTTGTGCGGTAGTCTGTTGCAGAAAGCATCTTGGATGTATCCCAATGGTCAATGGGGTTGGGTAGCGTGTATAGACGGGACCGATTATGACGAGTCCCACGTCCAATGTCAAACCCGTGCTCATGTTGTAGGGTTACCTCCTTACCACAGAACCGTGACTGGATACCCTTGTCAGCTAAGCGACCTACAGATACTAGGTTATATCCAAGATTCGGAACTAGCAGCACTTTCGACAACCTGAGGTTCACATCCAAGAAGGGTAGTATGACATCTCCTTGTTGCGTGGCATTAACCGTGGTGTTGTCAGCTAGCTCAATTGTCTTCTCTGGTATGTCAATCAGTGTGTATGGAACGAATGCAGATACAGAACAGAAGAAATGAGACGTAGCACCACTGTCCGCATAATTGTCGATGTGACTAATAGCTGGCGGTACCACTGAAGACTTCTCACTAGCAACACCAGCAATCTCAACTTTGGACGCTCTACTGGATGACTTCCCAGAACGCTTTGGCTTCTCAACTGCGTTCAACCTCAGCTGGTCCAAGATTGCTTGTGGCAGATGGTTGTCAGGGTTCTCTGGATTCACGTGACATCGGTCTTGAGTATGTCCATCACGGTCGCAGAAGGTGCAGTGGTACCCGTTTCTGCTTCCAGCAGCATACGCACGACCAGTGGGGTCGTTAATAGTGGTCGAATCTGACGCGTTACCATCATTTTCATTACCAATCGATGATCTGCTGTGTCCACTTATACGGGCACCACCCTTGATCCTGTTCTTTTTGCGATTACGACCTCTACCGGAACTACCTGAACCCATTTGACGAGCATTATATTCATCAATCAGGGTTGTCGCCACATAGTCCCATGTCAGTTCGGAGATCTCCTTGGTCCTAAGTGCTGCTGCAGTTGACTAAAAAGAGCAGTTGGGGTCAATAGAGGCCAGAAGCATAGGTGCCTTGTGAGACTCAGGTATAGCCGCATCCTTGCCCATGCGGTCCAGCTGCGAGAACAGAGAGGCAAACTGGTCCACATACTCATACATGTTTTGGCCTTTGTATGACATTCTGAACAGCTGAGTCTGCACAGCTATAGGAGACACAGTCCTGTTTGAGGCATATCTCGCATCAAGTAGTTGAAGCATGCGACCAGGGTCATCATCCACATCCATGACTGCACGCAGTGGCGCATCATCAAGTGCACAAATGATGATTGCACATGCCTTTTCGCGCTTTGCAAGTATACGGGAGGGTGTCTGGGTCGCACTAGAAACAGACGCTTGTGTCATTGTGGCACTAGATGACTCCTCCGAACTGGACATAACCACATTCCAGACACCTTTAATTCGACACGCGGCACGTAGACGGTGTCGCCATATGGTGTAATCTTCACCTCACTTACCATGGAAGCGTGGGATCTTCACACCAGAGGTGGTTTCGGACTCAACTTCGGGTCAGACATTGTTCCGGAAGGAGATCAATTACAAAAAACTAAACCAAATGAAATGAAAATGAAGCAGAGTGAGGGACTCGATGCTTAGAAAGTTGACCAGAAGCTCATATGAATGCCTGATCGCGATACAGCTATTGACTTGCAGCTGATGTCACAATATGAGGAGTGTTGCAACGCACGCGGGTTATGAAAACAAAAGGGAAGAAACAACGGGAGGAAGAAGAAACAAGAAAATAAAACAAGGAAGGTTGTCAGCCTTAGTCGACCAGTTTACTCGACAGCAGGCAAAGCCCATCTACATATACCCTACCGCACACATTTCACCGTCGTCGCAGCAAGCGACGGCGGTGGTTGCACCATTACACTACACGTTATTCGTGTGTGCAGGTGTACACGAAAAGCGCGCACAATCTAGAGGGTCACAATTTCAAATAACTAAATCAATCAATGCGGCAAATCCATTGCCAGTCCCTTGATCTGGAACCAGCTCTAAAAAATCAACAATTACCATCCTGGCACTCCAACCCCTCCGCGCAGCCCGCAAACGCACATTGTCCCAAATCACCCAATACAGCTCCCATTCGCATCTTCGGCATTGCAGCACAACCGTCTACTGCGCGCACACTTGGACCAACCACATTGCTCCACTTGTGCATATCCGCAATCCAGTACCATACACTCCATAACACTTGTACGGTATACAATGCATATAGCATTTTGCAGTAGCCAATCACATTGCCATTTCACGTTGGGTTTGAGCAGAGGCGCATATGGGCTTTTGGAGCGAGGGGCTCCAAAAGTGCCCATCGTCCCCTGAAGGTTTGGTTTTGGACCAATCTGACACCTTCTGTGGGGGTTGGCCAGTCACTCGACCACTTAAAAACTTCAACACTTCAACAAGGAGGGAACTGGAGCGGAGTATCTCAACACTCAACAGCGAGGGCGCCAGCGGAGACCTTGTAACCAAGTCTCAACGCTCGTCCAGACGCGTCTGGTACGCGAATCACAGGCGGAGGTCGGGTCCTCTACGCCCAGAGTATACTCACGAGTAGCTCTGAAGCAAACTCGGAAATGAAAATAACTTCGTAGAGGCGGGCGCACTGACGGGAGAAACTACCTCCGCTACCCTAAGGGTTGAACCCCTGGACCCTGGTAACTCTCTCGAGGTGAGGTACGAAATTCTTCTTGACCTACCCTGTTCTGCGCACTTCAGAACGAGGGGCTTTACAATCCGTACGTGTCGTCCCAGGGAGGTTAGTAGCTGTCGCGATAAGCGTTCACCAGATAACCCCTGCTAGACACTTGCAGGAAAATACCGCGGTCTTCCTTGCGCGCTGAAGCAATGGAGCCGGGATCGGAACAGGCGCAGGTCGGCTTACCAGAGAAGGTGTCTCTGAACGCTTCGCCTACTTTCACCACAGCACCAAAGACTTCCACAAGACTCGCAAAGATGATCTGCGCAAGAAGATAAATCCAACGAAAAGTAAGTCAAAAGAGCGCGACGTCTGCAAAATATCGACGCTCTGGGCCCATAAACTGATGATGAAAACGATAGTTGGGCAACGGCGGATCTGTAGAACAAGAAAAGAAACAAAAGAACTAGTGAAGGTTGCCAAGCTTGGGGCGAGTTTACTTGGTAGTGGAACTTCAGCGTGTTATATAGCACCTCTACGTCGCACTACAACAACACGAAAACCCTATACCACTAAGTGGGAACACCCAACCCTACCAAACATAATCAAACATAACACAATAAGGGTTACACACACTGATTACAGCTATGTACAACCATGCATAACATCATAACAAAACATTACAACAACGCACACCAAGTGAACCAAGCAGCCAACAATGCGCAACAAGTGAACCACACATGCCAACAATGTGCCAGCATGTGACAGCACTGTGTAAACACTTACTTGCATCATCATCACTATGACAAAGCATAAATTCACATGTCACCGCATCCATGTACATACCCTAGGTGTGTTGCATGCATGGCACGTGCTTACTTGCACAACTGCACATATGCAACACCTGCATGTACCTGTAAACCACATATAGCCACACGTATTCCTAAATACCATGCCCATTCACCTTATGTCAAGTGGCCAGTTCCGTGGCTATGACCCATACGATGCCCAACACTTGTAACCAATGCATTTTATATGAGTATACGCAGTAGCCAATCATATGCCCGTTTCACATTGGGTTTGAGAACGCACGAATATGCGCTTTTGCAAAGCAGCTCTCAAAAACAGCCCTCCGTTATATGAAACTTTGTTCCCATGTGCTGGAACATGATGTCCTAGAACTCCCATGCACCCGAACATGTGTTAACATCAACACTCCTCCTCGAGTTCCTGGTTCAGACCAACTCGATCCAAGACCAATTGCGTCATAGCGGGAATAAGTGGCTTAGTGAGTATGTCGGCATCGTTGTCCTCACTTAGCACAGATTCCACACTTATCACCTTACTTTTGACCAAGTCCCGGATGAATTGTATCAAAATAACTACAGGAATGGTCTCCAGGACGTATCGTTTTCTCTACTGTATACCCCAGAACATAATTCTATTGCAGGGCGCATCAATCGCATTATGTTTGAAGCTGTCCAATGAAAGCAGGTGAAGCGGAAGGGAAAGGAAAGGTACGGGGATACAAGGGAAGTTCGCCAGCTCTGGCTCGGATTTACTTGGAGGTGCTACAATCACAACTTATATAGAACTCTAACTTCTTCTTCGTCCAAACTTCGACTACAACTGACACCTAAACCAGTAGCCGGGGACCCTCAATACTACCAATCATCATCTCACATAACATGGCCACGCTAGCACTAACTCAAGGTACATTAAACCTACTCAACACAATAACGCGCAAACACCGCACGATAAGTTAGGTGCCTTCTCACAACCATGACAAAGCACAAACTCAAAACTCACAACACAGATTCACATGCAAACGCATGCCAACGCCTCCAAATTCATCCATGCACGTTACAGTAATCCACCACACCACATGTACGTGTAAGTGCACCGACTCACACGTCATTATCCACTTCGGGTACCTGTAAACCTGATGACAGTACCCACACTCCTCACCAAAGTACCACTGCTGTAACAAATCTCCCGTGTGTCTAACCATCATAGGTACGTGCCGTGTACACTGTGCGCACTGTACTAGCTGAACAAGTGGGGTGCCAATCTAGCCCACTTGTGTACTACCACTTGTACGCACTACAGTGCATATGTGCATATGCAGGAGCCAGTCACAATCCAGATTGACGTTGAATTTGCACAGCGACGCATATACGTTCTTGCAGAGACACCCTCCAAAATAGCCCATGCTCCCCGAAACATTTGGTTTTGAGAGACAGAACAGGTGCTTTTCCGACACCCTCCCTCTCTCATTGACGTCATGGGTCTACGGGCCACTGTCACCGTGGAACTTCTCCAGTTTCATGCGACCAAGTGCCTTCGTAAGCATATCTGCAACCACTGTCTTCCGTGGAGAAGTACTGCAGCTGAATAGCATTCTCACGTAGAGCCTGTCATGTGAAGTGAAAGCGAATGTCGATATTCTTGGTATGCGTATTGACAACTCCATGCCGGGCGAGGTCTATGCAGGCTTGGTTGTCCACATAAACCGTTGTGGGTTCAACCATGAGCCTTACTGACTCATCAACGTGCAGACCAATTGTATCACTAATGGCACTCCCAAGTCTTTTCAGCCAGATCGTCTCTTTTGCTCCGGAACATAGACTCACATACTCAGCCCTGGCACTGGACAGCGCAACTACTTCCTGTTGGGGTGAGCTCCAAGACAAAGGAGGGCCACCCATCATGAACACATACCCACTTATAGACTTGCGAGTGGATGTGTCACCTGCACAGTCCGAGTCTACATATCCATAAAGCTGAGTATTCGAGCATGATCCATACGTGAGTGCAAAAGATCGGGTGCCATTGAAGTGCCTCAGTACACCCTTGACTGCCTTCCAATGAGTTTCTCCAGGTTTCTCGACATATGTCGCTAGCTTGGACACTGCAAAAGATACTTCCAGTCCAGTCCCGCAGAAAGGTACATTAGGAAGCCAGTCACTTGCCTGTTTGGGATGCTTGTCATATCTTCCTCAATCCGAGTAAGGTCTACTTTGGAGTCCATGGGAGTGTCCACTGGCTTTCAATGACAAATATCCAGCCCTTCGAGGACCTTGCGCGTGTACGCTGACTGCTTGAGGTACACCGTTTTCTTAGCTCGGTCCTGACAAATCTCGCATCCTAGAATCATGCAAGCATCATTCAGGGCCTTCATTACAAAACGGGTCGATAGCTCAGGCTTCACTTGATCTATTGCATCCATCGATGGAATTGCTATAATTACGTCTTCCACGTACAGAGCAATGAACACCAGCACTTCCAGTATCATTCTGATATAAACAAACTCGTCAGCACTGTTTGGCTTCAGACCCAGTTCTTCAACAAGGAAGGCATCAATCTTTGCGTGCCATTGCCTTGGTGCCTGTCGCAGCCCATATAGATCTTTCTTTAGTTTGCACACCACGTCCTCATTGCTGGCTTTGACGAACCCATCGGGTTGCTCCATGTACACAGTTTCCTCGAGGTTGCCACTCAAGAATGCAGTCTTCACATCCATGTGGTGTAGATGGTAGTCCTGCACTGCCACAATGGACAGAATCACCCTTATAGATATGAACTTGACTACTGGTGAATACGTCTCTGAAAAAATGAGGCCCTCCACTTGTAGGAAACCACAGGCAACCACGCGAGCCTTGTACCGCATTGTTGGTTCACCACTTTCACTGGCCACATACTTTTCCCCAAATATCCATTTGGACGAAATCACGTTGGTTTTGGCTTGTCTTGGAACTAATTCCCATGTGTCATGCTCCACCTAGGACTCATACTCAATGTCCATAGACTTGATCCAAGCTTTGGAATCTGGTCGTGACACTGCATCCGAATACGAAGATGGGATGTCATCACTGGCTGTGAGAAGGGCTGTGCCACGCCACCAAGAGGTAGGTGCTTTGCGTTCACGAGTGGACCTTCGGAGTGTTTGTGCTTCTGGTATATCTGGCTCACTCTCAAGAGCAGCTGGGGGCTCATTGTGACTGTCTGAATCATCGTCAAGTGCAGTGTCTGGTGCCGCAGGATCATCTTGAGCAGCATAGATGGGTGTCGTAAAGATAGGAGTGAAGTTCGATTTCAACTTTTCTGATAGGTCATTTTCAGCATATTTGTCATCATTGACGTGGTGAGTACCCTGATCGGAATCAATACACTCGTCAAACCTCACATCCCTGGACAAAACTACCTTCTCTTTCTGATCATCCCACATTTTGTACCCATTCGAGCCAGATATATACCCAATATAGGTCGCATCTGCTGCAAGTTGCTCTACCTTCTTCCGCTTTTAGTCCACTACTTTGTACCAGCACCGACTAACAAACACACGCAGATTGCTCAAGTCAGGCTTTTGACCACTCCACAACTCGAATTGTCTCACATTAGGCCATGCATGTCACTCTATTGCGCACGTACACTGCAACGTTCAGTGCCTCTGCCCAGAAACTTTTAGGCAGTTTCTTTTGATGCAACATTGACCTCACCAAGTCCATTAGTGTTCGGTTAAAGCGTTCTGCAAGACCATTCTGATGTGGCTTGTACGGCACCGTGCGCTGATTTTTAGTACCATGGCATTCCAGCTCGCGTGTAACCTTGTGTGACCAATATTCACCATAGTTGTCTGTGTGTGACGCATGTAACACACATTCACGAGCCGTTATAGTCTTCACATGCCTGCTGGTCTGGTTTTTGACAAACTTGACCCACGTTACAAACGTTCGCAGCACCTCATCTTTGGTCTTGAGCATGTACAAAAAGCAAAAATGGGAGTAATCATCAATGAATGTGACAAAGTACCGCAAGCCACCCAAGGAAACAACCTGTATTGGACCACAGATATCAGAGTGGACGAGGTCCAATGGTGCCTTAACCCGTTCCCCCACTTGCTTGGGAGTAGGAGTGCCGGTAGACTTCGCCACAATACAGGAGTCCCAAACATCAAACGATCGAGTCACATCCACATTCAGCCCTTCCCCAACACGATTTCGAGCCATGTGCTTGATATCATCCAAATTCAGCCCTTCCACAACACCATTTCGAGCCATGTGCTTGATGTCATCCACATTTACATGAGCCACTCGTCGATGCCATAGCGCCAAGTCTGACAGAAGTGCGATATTCGATTGTCTCGATGGGTCAACGTCGGTTTAGAAGTAGTACAGGCCTTTAATGCCATGCCCTTTTGCAAACAGCGCGGAGCGCTTATACGCACACACTTTGTGCTTGTCGAACACCACAGTAGCACCCCAGTCACACATGGAGGATACTGAGAGCAGATCGTACTTCAAGCTCGGTACAGGCACCACTTTTCTCAACCGGCACTTACGCTTCTGCCCTTCAGCAGCAAGATAAATGTTGACAATGCCATGGCCAGGTGACTCTAACTTGGAAGCATTATCGATGCTAACACCAGACAACATTTTGCTCTCATATGTTTCAAACATGGAGCCATCATAAGTCCTGTGTGCAGTTGCTCCAGAGTCAACGATCCAGTCACTGTTATTGGCCATATTAGAACCGCTGGAAATGAGACACACGTAGTCAGAATCGCTGCAGCCCGCAGCTTCTTCGTTGCCGAAAACCATGTGCACACTTGGGTGGTCAGCAGCATCTTGTCCTTTATTAGTCTCATCACGCTGTTTCTTAAAACAGTTTCTCTTATTATGACCCTTCTTGCCACATTAGTAGCACACAACTGACTTCTTCCGAGACTCCGTGCCGACCAAAGCTGTTTCACTACCATATTCTTCCTTTGCACGGTCATTCATTCGCTGCTCTTCTTGCAGCAAACGACTCTTCACAAACTACAGTTCGAGTTTGCAGTCAACAATTGTAGTTTCAATGGCCACAATAAGGTGCTCAGAGCGTTCCGGTAGTTCACATAAGAAATGCATAGCAATATCCTTCTCCTCAACCGTGGGGTCCATACTCTTAAGATCCGATGCGAGATGACGTACGAAATTGATGAACTGTAACATTTTATCGTCATCCCGCATCTTGGCGGTATAGAAGGAACGTCGCGCATTGATTCGGTGTTGCAACGCACGCGGGTTATGAAAACAAAAGGGAAGAAACAACGGGAGGAAGAAGAAACAAGAAAATAAAACAAGGAAGGTTGTCAGCCTTAGTCGACCAGTTTACTCGACAGCAGGCAAAGCCAATCTACATATACCCTACCGCACACACTTCACCGTCGTCGCAGCAAGCGACGGCGGTGGTTGCACCATTAAACTACACGTTATTCGTGTGTGCAGGTGTACACGAAACGCGCACACAATCTAGAGGGTCACAATTTCAAATAACTAAATCAATCAATGCGGCAAATCCATTGCCAGTCCCTTGATCTGGAACCAGCTCTAAAAAATCAACAATTACCATCCTGGCACTCCAACCCCTCCGCGCAGCCCGCAAACGCACATTGTCCCAAATCACCCAATACAGCTCCCATTCGCATCTTCGGCATTGCAGCACAACCGTCTACTGCGCGCACACTTGGACCAACCACATTGCTCCACTTGTGCATATCCGCAATCCAGTACCATACACTCCATAACACTTGTACGGTATACAATGCATATAGCATTTTGCAGTAGCCAATCACATTGCCATTTCACGTTGGGTTTGAGCAGAGGCGCATATGGGCTTTTGGAGCGAGGGGCTCCAAAAGTGCCCATCGTCCCCTGAAGGTTTGGTTTTGGACCAATCTGACACCTTCTGTGGGGGTTGGCCAGGCACTCGACCACTTGTAGACTTCAACACTCCTCCTCGAGTTCCTGTCCAAGATCAAGCCGTTTTAGAATTGCATTAACACTCATACGTCCCAATGGCTTGGTGAGTAAATCGGCATCGTTCAGCTCACTTGGGAGGTATTGAACACTAATAACGTTTTTTCTTATGAGATCTCGGATAAAGTGAACCTTTACATCAATGTGCTTAGCACGACTAGAAGGACACCTTTCACCACCAGCCCACTCCAATGCGCACTGGTTGTCAGAGTGTAGAGGAACCAAAGGTTTCATGTCGAAGCCGCATTCCCGTAGCACACGAGCAACCCATACCACTTCCTGTGCAGCCAAAGTCAGAGCATAGTACTCCCTCTCGCCAGTGGATAGCGCAACTGACGCTTGTTTTCTACCACCATACCAGCAGGTTGCTGACCCAAGTTTAACGATATACCTGGACATCGACTTCCGACTCGTAGTATCTCCAGCGTAGTCAGAGTCCACAAAACCAAGCAGATCTAGCGATCCAGGCCTGAAGCATAGCCCATGCTGTCGCGTTCCACACAGGTACCTGAGCACACGCTTCACAGCTTTGTGACACCAAGCGGTAGGAGCACTCTGAAAACGAGCCAGGATGAGAACTGGTGCAAGTATATCCAACCTAGTACGTAGTGCCAAGTACAGCAGAGACCCGATCATCTGCTGGTACAACTGCACATCCATTGGTGATTTGTCCTCCTCCATTGCTAAAGATGTGCAGAAGCACTCCACCATAGGGCTAGGTACTGGCTTAGCGTTCTGGAGACCAAATCGTCGAAGTATACTTTCAATATACAGCGACTGTCCCAGCTTGACAACAAGGAGTTGTCCGGCTGTACCTATCTTCCATGACAGCTCCACGCCAAGGTAAAGAGTGATTCGGTTCTCAATGTGGAGGTCATAGAGTGTTTTGAGCTCCTCCAACACCGTAGTCCGTTGCTCCAGCGTTGGCGTGAACACCAGAATGTCGTCCACATATACGAGTATGTAGGCATACATGCCATCTCCAACCTTTCGCTTGAATACGCACGGTGCGCTGGGTAGTTCCTCAAAACCCAACCTCTTCATGTCTGCTTTGCACTTGGTGTGCCATGCTAGATGAGCCTGTTTCAAACCGTACATAGCCTTGAGTAACTTAGAGCACTTTGTGGTCAGACCGGGAACACCACGCGGCGACATCACCCACACGTCTTCTTTAAGCTCACCGTTGAGAAATGCAGTCTTAACATCTACTTGAGCCACATACATCTGAAGACAAAGTGCGACGTACAGGAACATGCGGACCAGGCTAAATGGCACTACTGGCGCATATGTCTCCATGTAGTTCTGCCCGTATGTCTGGTGATTGCCACCAGCCACAACCCTAGCCTTGAATCTATCAACCGATCCTTTGGCATCGCGCTTTACGTTTAAAATGACATCAGTAGGAAGAGGCTGAGAGGCAGGTGATTCATCCTCCTCCCAAGTGTTCTTCTCCTCCAGAGATGTCAGTTCTTCATCAATGGCACTCTTGCAAAGGCTCTGCTCAAGTGGTGTGGCAGACAGTGCTTCGACCAGAGTAGGTTCATCACTGGTAGTAATATCCATTTGTGACGTGCCACTACCGGCCATGTACCACCAATTAGCTGGTGCACGTCGTGTACGGCGAGGATAGCGTGGTTCTGGTTCAGATTCCGGTAAGACATCAGTGTCCGAAGTATGTGGACTAGCACTTGGGGCATGCTCACCACAATTGTCTGGGTCCGAATCGTCACCAGAAGTATGCTCGCTATCATCTGGATGATAGGTACCGCTTTCAATGCTCTCTGCCGTTGGTATAGGAGTGGATTCAATATGTTCCGTATCACTCTCAATGTCGAATGGGGTGTCCACGGAAACCATACTACCACTCTCAGTATCGATTTCAGAGTGATCTGTGCATTCATAAGTATCATCTGATGCACCTTCATCACTCATAACATGTTCCAGAAATGGTGCCCCAGGGAACTTGGAATCGTCAAATTTCACATGCCGAGACTTTACAATGCGTGGAATCTCATCTCTATCATTGACTAAAACATCATACACACCATGCTCAAGAGTCTGCAAGTACACTCCCTCAAGTGCACGAGACTCGAATTTGGTATCCGGTTTCATCTTAAGCACGAACGCAGCACACCCAAACACTTTGACATGCTTTAGGGATGGTTTTGAACCAGTCATCAAAAGGTAAGGGCTGCTTCCAGTTGCTGAGTGATAAACCCTATTGCGAACATGTATGACGTGCTTTAATGCGTATGGCCACAAGCACTCTGGGAGACTTGCATGTATGAGCAAAGCTCGAGCAGCTTCCTCCATAGTGCGATTGATGCGCTCGGCTATTGCATTGTGTTCCGGAGTATACGGACGAGAGAAAGAAGTGTCTTGAAGATTGTTCGCAGGGTTCAGCTGCAACGCAATATACTCCTGGGCATTATCCGAGTGCACTTTCGCAATGGCCACTCCTCCAAGCTGCTGGAACTTGTGCTCAACTGCATTGAATACAACAGCAATTTCACTTTTATGGGTCATGAAGCCTAAGAGTGCATACCTTGAATGCTCTTCAAGGAAGGTAGAGGCATATTGAAACCTTTGTGGGAATGAAGGTACAAGGGGTCCTAGTATATCGGAGTGTACCACCTCACCTACGGCTGATGCTCGGTCGTATTTGCCAGGGAACGGAAGTTTATGCGCCTTACCAAGCATACACGGGCGGCATATCTCCTCCATTCCCGACATCTTCGGCACCCCTTCAGCATGTTTGTAAACTGACTGGAAGTCGCGCGCATTGATGTGGGCAAGTCGCCGATGCCATAGATTAGCAATACTGGACTCCGATCTCTTCATGCAATGATCTCTACTAGTTGGTGACGAGGATGGGGTTGGGTTGGTACCTTGCAATATCGGATCGGGTAAGGTGTACAACCCCGAGCGTCGATCGCGATGGCCACTGCCGACTACAAACCCATTGTCCAAGGTGAGACGAACTTCACTTGAGCGAAAGAAAGATTCAATGCCCTTGTCCGCCAAGCATCCTATGGACACCAAATTGTATTCCAGTTCTGGAACGAACAGGACATCAGTCAATCGTAGGTTTGCGTACTCAAATGACAATACTATGTCACCCCGCTGCGTTGCACATACTTCAGTATTGTCGGCAAGCATGATGGTTCGAGTTTCTACGTTGTGCAAAGACTCGGGAATAAACGCAGACACCGAATGGAAAAAGTGTGATGTAGCACCACTATCGGCATAGGTGTCCATATCACAACTGTCGGGAGGTACGATGGAAGACTTTTCCAGTGCCATACCACATACCTCAATCTTTGATGAACTACCAGCCGGCTTATTGCAAGACTTGGACGCCCCAGATTTGCTCTTCGATTTGATGTTAAGCTTGTCCAGGATGCTTTTGGGTAAGTGATTATCTGGGTTATCGGGATTCACATGGCATCTGTCCTTTGTGTGACCATCACGATCACAGAATTCACAGTGATAAGTCCGGTTACTGGACACCACGTATGCTCTACCAGTTGTACTTGGCCGATCATCAGAGTCACTTCCATCCCTGATGTGAGTGTGACTGGAGTTTTGGGACACACGTGAACCACCAGAACCTTTGCTTCTGTTCTTCTTTCGACTTCGCGTACGTCCAGAACTAGAAGAACTGACCAGACGAGCATTGTACTCATCTATCAAAGTGGTTGCCACATAGTCCCAAGTCAGTTCCGATATGTCCTTGGTACGGAGTGCAGCAGCCGTGGACTCCAACGAACTGTTAGGATCAATGGAAGCAAGTAGCATAGGTGCCTTGTGAGACTCCGGTATAGCAGCATCCTTGCCCATACGGTCTAACTGAGCGAACAATGCCGTGTATTGATCCACATAGCTGGACATGTTCTCACCGCTGTACGACATTCGGAACAATCGTGTCTGCACTGCAAGTCTAGATACAGTCCTATTGGAGGCATAACGTCCATCCAAGAGTTGCAACATACGTGCAGGATCATCATCCACGTCCATGACTACGCGTAATGGAGCATCACCAAGAGCACAGATGATGATACCACAAGCCTTTTCTCGTTTCGCAATGATACGGGGAGTTGCTATTTCAGTGCCACTACCTGCGGTAGTTGTGTCTTGAGTTGAAATATATGTGGTAGATTGAACCCCAGAGGGATTCGCGACATTCCAGACACCATTAATACGGCATGCAGCACGGAGACGGTGACGCCACAGCATATAATCATCACCACGCTTGCCATAGAAACGAGGAATTTTCATTCCAGATGTGGATTCCGTTTCAACTTCGGAGTCGGACATGGTTCCTACGGGACTAGAACCAAAGAAAAGCAACAAAAGCAACTATTTAGATGCCAAATGTAGTGATATCCACGCAATGTATTGAAGCCGAAAGAGGGATTTCAAGGCTTCTGTTACACAAAGAACCAGAAAAACTGGAGCGGAGAAGAATCTCAAACACTCAACAGCGAAAACGTCAGCGGAGACCGTGTAACCAAGTCTACTACGCTTGTCGAGACGCGTCTCGTACGCGATCACAGGCAGAGTTCGGGTACTCAACGCCCGGAGTATACTCACAGGACGTACTGATAAGAGCCTGGACACAAATAAAACTTCTTAAGACGGGTGCACTGGCAGGAGATACTATCCCCGCTACCCTAGAGGTCCAAATCCTCTGGTCCCTGGTAACTCTCTCCAGGTGAGATGCGGTTTCTGCGACCAATCCTGCTCTGCGCACTTCAGAGCGAGGGGCTTTACAATCCGTACGAGACGTCCGAGGGAGGCTAGTAGCTAACGCGATAAGCTTTCACCAGTTAACCCCTTCTATTCGCTTGCCGGAAAATAGCGCGGTCTTCCTTGTGCGCTGAAGCAAAGAAGCAGGGATCGGAACAGGCGCAGGTCGGCTTACCAGAGAATGTGTCTCTGAACGCTTGGCCTACTTTCACCACTGCCACTCGACTTCCACAAGATTTGCTCGCTTGCAAAGGGCGCACAATCTAGAGGGTCACAATTTCAAATAACTAAATCAATCAATGCGGCAAATCCATTGCCAGTCCCTTGATCTGGAACCAGCTCTAAAAAATCAACAATTACCATCCTGGCACTCCAATCCCTCCGCGCAGCCCGCAAACGCACATTGTCCCAAATCACCCAATACAGCTCCCATTCGCATCTTCGGCATTGCAGCACAACCGTCTACTGCGCGCACACTTGGACCAACCACATTGCTCCACTTGTGCATATCCGCAATCCAGTACCATACATTCCATAACACTTGTACGGTATACAATGCATATAGCCTTTTGCAGTAGCCAATCACATTGCCATTTCACGTTGGGTTTGAGCAGAGGCGCATATGGGCTTTTGGAGCGAGGGGCTCCAAAAGTGCCCATCGTCCCCTGAAGGTTTGGTTTTGGACCAAGCTCACACCTTCTGTGGGGGTTGGCCAGTCACTCGACCACTTCTAGACTTCAACATTCGGTTGAGCACCGACTCGCGCTGAAACACATCACATATGGCTTTCCACATTTCTGCAGCATTGTCAGTTTCTCTAACGTGATCCAAATGCTCATCACTGACTGTCAGACCAACCAAAGCTCGTGCCTTGGAATCTTTCGTTCTCCACCCTGACAGATCGTCATCGTCCATGGGTTTGGTTGTTTCGAGATGGTCATCGAGGTCTTTGAGCGCCAAAAGCACCTCAAATATTTGCTTCCATACGTGAAAATTATCCTCTCTCAACTTGTCGATCTTGATACCACCCAAAGATTCCATTGTATGTGAAAATGAACAACAAGGTGCAATTACGACAACAAATAGTCCTCAATAGTAAGAAACAAAACAAAAGAAATAAAAACTTCACATTCAGGTGCACTGGCAGGGAATACTATTCCCGCTACCCTAGGGCGTCCGATCCCTGGCCCCTGGAGACCCTCCAAGTAGAAAATGACTTCTTCTGTCTACCTCCTCCTGTGTTTGAGGAGAAGGTGCGATGATCTCTACGAGACGTCCAGAGGATGGTTAATGACCAAAGATATGCCTTCAACAATACCCCCTATCTGGTCTGTTGCAAGAACTTCCGCGACCTCGAGACTGAAATTACCCTGGTATCTGAAGTACGCTACTGACGTGCAACTAAAATAGGTCACACTCGGCCTGATCCTGAAAAACGAGGTCAGCCTACGCCAAGTGACCTCCCCGTACAAATGCCCGAAGTTCAGATGTGAAGACCAAAAGCTCGTTATGGAATACCTTCACCACAGCCCAAGTCTCCCAACACACAGTCAGGATCAACACGAAGAGGTAAATACTCACATCAGTGCAGTACTCCACGGCACCCCGTCCACGAATGCACCCGCTGATCTTACGAGGTGGTTACGACCAACACTGTTGTACGCCCGAAAGAATCGGTGGGAAGCAGCTCGACGGTACACCTGCTTTGGTTCAAGCCGCCAGGCTAACGTCCCCAATTACTCTGGTCAACCGCTCGTCGCACTGGACACCCAGTATAACCCAAAACTACGCTGGGCAACAGAACCCCAGACTTCAAAAACTGCTGAGCACAAAAAACAAGTGAACAGACTTCAACTGGAATGGTCTTCAACCTCTTCGAGTCAGAACGCGCCAAAGCGAAGTGGGGTTCCACACAAAACCAGAACAGAGGGAGACATAAACAGGAGATAGCCATATACAACACGGGCAAAAACGACGGTCCAAACACAATCGCGATAGAGCGTCGACGTCAAATCACTACCACTTCTACGCACTCAGGGAGGAGCGCAAACAAAAAGGAAACATCAACACCGACCAGACCCAGCTCAACACACCCGACGCAACGGTAAATGGCAACTGAATCAGCGAAACGGATGAACGGAGGAGAGAGAGAGTGGCGATAAACGAACAAAAGAGATGACAGCAGGGGTCAGCAGGTCTGGGCCCATAACCTGAAATAAATCGAAGCGTAAGGGAAAGGAAAAGTAGGGGGATGCAAGGGAAGTTCGCCAGATCTGGCTCGGATTTACTTGGTGGTGCTACAATCACAACTTATATATAACTCTAACTTCGTCTTCGTCGAAACTTTGACTACAACTGAAACCTAAACCAGTTGCCGGGGACCCTCAATACTACCAATCATCATTTCACATAACATGGCCACGCTAGCACTAACTCAAGGTACATTACATCAAGTCAACACAATAACGCGCAAACACCGCACCATAAGTTACGTGCCTTCTCACAACCATAACAAAGCACAAATTCACAACTCACAACACAGATTCACATGCAAACGCATGCCAGCGCATCCAAATTCATCCATGCACGTCACAGTAATCCACTACACCACATGTACGTGTAATTGCATCAACTCACACGTCATTAACCACTTCGGGTACCTGTAAACCTGATGACAGTACCCACACTCCTCACCAAAGTACCACTGCTGTAACAAATCTCCCGTGTGTCTAACCATCATAGGTACGTGCCGTGTACACTGTGCGCACTGTACGAGCTGAACAAGTGGGGTGCCAATCTAGCCCACTGGTGCACTACCACTTGTACGCACTACAGTACATATGTGCATATGCAGTAGCCAATCACAAGCCAGATTCACGTTGAGTTTACACAGCGACGCATATGCACTTTTGCAGAGGCACCCTCCATAACAGCCCATGGTCCCCGGAACATTTGGTTTTCAGTGACAAAACAGGTACTTTTCCAATAGAGGCAATCACCAGACATATGATCCGAACTACTAAGAGACTTATGCCCCAGTTGTTTCGTTCAATTTGGTTCGCATGTTCTAGTACCTGATGTTGTGCCTGCAGATGTTTGTTGCCCAGGTTGACATAAAGACAGCATTCCTTAATGGTGAACTCAAGGAAGACGTGTGGGTGATGTCACCGGGTGGCATTCGTGGTCTCAACTCACAATGCTACAAACTGCTAAAGGCTATATACAGGCTTGAGCAGGCTCATCTGGCATGGCATACGAAGTTCAGCACAGACATTAGAGGCATGCTTTTTGAAGGATTACCGAGTGCACCATGTTTTTTCAGGCACAAATTACCCGCTAAATCTTATGCATACATCCTGGTACACGTGGATGACGTTCTCATATTTACGCCTAGTGCTGAACATCGTTATCACATATTGGAGGAGCTCAAGTCGTTGTATGACCTACTTGTTGAGACACGTGTCATAATGTATCTTGGTGTTGAGTTAACCTGGAACATGAATGCCAATGGCCAACTGCTAGGTGTGAACCTTGCACAGCCGTTGTATGTCAGTGGCATGTTATGGCGGTTTGTACTTGAGTATAGCAAGCCTTCACAGAGCCCAATGGTAGAATCCTTTTTTTCTTCACTTAATTTGGAGGAGGATAAGTCACTGTATGAAGTCCAGTTGTATCAGCAGATGATCGGGTCTCTGCTGTACCTGGCATTACGCACCCGTTTGCATATATCGGCATCTTTACTTATCTTAGCACGCTTCCAGACAGCACCAAATCGATATTGCCATCGAGGGGTGAAGCGCGTGCTAAGTTCTTTACGTGGCACTACTTACCACGGACTTGTGTATCACTCTGGGAACCTCCTACTGAATGGTTATGTAGACTCTGATTACGCAGGTGATACCACTGATCGGAAGTCTTTGTCTGGCTTTATGATCAAACTTGGGTAATTTGTTTGTTTCTACAGTGCCCGTAGGCAGGCGTCGGTGGCATCGTGTACAGGCGAGTCTGAGTACTATGCATTAGTGATGGCATGTCAAGAGCTAATGTGGATATCTCGAGTACTTGGAGAATGTGGATTATTGGTTGATGATAGTAATCCACTACGCTCAGCAGACTAATGTGCGATTGAGTGGGCCGTTGGTGAGCGTTGCCCTTTTAGACGTGTCAGACACCTTCACCAGAAGATACACTTTATCTGGTCAAAAGCAAAGTGATAAGTGCGGAATCTGTGCCAAGTGAGGACAACGATGCTGACATACTCACTAATCCTTTTAGTCCTGCTATGACGCTATTGATGTTGGATCGAGTTGGTCTGAACCAGAAACTCGAGGAGGAGTGTTGATGTTAGCACATGGTCGAGTGCCTGCTAGTCCTGGCACATGATGGTGCAGCACTCGGAAACAAAGTTTCATGTAGCGGAGGGCTGTTTTTGACAGGTGCTTTGGAAAAGCGCATGCGCATGTGTTCTCAAACCCATTGTGAAATGAGCATATGATTGGCTACTGCATATACTCATATGCAATGCATTGGTTACAGGTGTTGTGCATTCTATGGGTCATGGGCACGGAACCGGCCACTTGGCATAATGTGAATGGGCATGGTACATAGGAATATGTGTGGCTACATCTGGTTTACAGGTACATGCATGTGTTGTATACCTGCAGTTGTGCAAGTAAGCACGTTCCATGCACGCAACATACCTAGGGTATGTACATGGATGCGATGGCATGTGAATTTGTGCTTTGTCATAGTCATGATGATGCAAGTAAGTGTTTACACAGTGCTGTCACATGCTGACACATTTTTGGCATGTCTGGTTCACTTGTTGCGCATTGATGGCTGCTTGGCTCACTTGGTCTGCGTTGTTGTAATGTGTTGTTAGGTTCTTATGCATGGTTGTATTTTGCTGTAATCAGTGTGTGCAACCCTTATTGTGTTATGTTTGATTATTATTGGTAGCATTGGGTGTCCCCAACTAGTGGTGTAGGGTTTTCTTGTAGTAGTAGTGGGAACTAGAGGGGCTACATAAGACTCTGAAATCGCATTACCAAGTAAACTTGCCCCTAGGACTGGCAACCTTCACTCTTTATTTTCTTCCTTTCTTTGTTCAACAGATCCACCGTAGCCTAGTACTTGTTCTACCCATTAGATTATGGGCCCAGAGCGTGGATACTTACAGAAGTCGCTCACTTTCAACTTCTTTTTTTTGCGTGCGTGAGTAAGATCGAGCTGATATCCCGCGAGAGACCAGCAGGGGTTAGGTGGTGAAAGCATATTGCGCTTCTTAGTATCCTTCCTGGGACGTTTTGTACGGATTGAGCACCCTACTGGTGAAGTGCGCGGAGTAGGGTAGGTCAAAGAAAATCGCACCTCGCACCTGGAGAGAGCACCCAGGGTCCAGGGGTTCAAATCTTAGGGTAGCGGAGGTAGTTTGTCCTGTCAGTGCGGCTGCTATTAAGAAGCTATTTTGTTTTCCGAGTGTACTTCAGAGCCACTTTTGATTATACTCCGGGCGTCCAGGACCCGATCCCCGCCTGTGATTCGCGCAGCAGACGCATGTGGACGAGCGTCCAGACGAGGTTAAACGGTCTCTGCGGGCACCCTCGCTGCTGAGTGTTGAGAATACTCCACTCCAGTGTCACCCTCATCGTGTAATATCCGCTATCAATCCAAACCTGCGCCTCTGGAAGTGCTCTTTTGTCTATTCTGATAGCACTTCTAAGCTTCGAGTCTCTCACTCTGCTCCTTTTCCGTGTTTTTATTTGTTTGTATTGTGGTTACTGAACTTCTTCTAGAACCTTGTCAGACTCCTAAGTAGAGTCAGAAATCACTTCTGGTGTGAAGATCCAGCGCTTCCACGGTAAGCGTGGCGAACAGTACACCCTCTGGCGACACCGTCTCCGTGCCACGTGTCGAATTAAAGGTGTCTGCAATGTTGTCATGTCACGTTCGGAGGAGTCATCCAGTACTATAATGACACAAGCGTCGGGTTCTAGTGCTACCCAGACCCCCTGCCGTATAGTTGCAAAGCGCGAAAAGGCATTTGCAATCATCATTTTTGCACTTGGTGATGCCGTACTGCGTGTAGTTATGGATGTGGATGATGACCCCGCTTGCATGCTTCAGCTACTTGATGCGCGATATGCATCAAACAGTACAGTGTCTCGTATAGCCGTGCAAATGCAACTGCTCAGAATGTCATATAACGAGCAAAACATGTCCAAATATGTGGACCAGTTTGCCTCTCTGTTCTCGCAGCTGGACCGCATGGGTGGCATTAAGCTCACAGTAGTCGCCTATGGCCACTTCCACTCAGGATGGTGCTCAACTCAGCCCTTAGCCCGGACTTGCTGTGCCTGTACAATGTGCAAAGGCATGCGCAATCATTATTTTTGATCTTGGAGACGCTTTTTTAAGGGTTTTATTGGAAGTTGATGACGAAGCTGTACGTATGACTGCGTTCTTGGATGCGTTTTCTGCCTCCCTCTGGAGAGGTTTTCGAATTACAGTGCAAACCGTTCCGAGTGAGGTACAAAGGGCACAATATGTTACAGTATGATGATCACTTCATGGCGTCCTTCTCCCAACTGGATCACACGCGCAAAGACGCTGCAATTCCATACTCTCATAAATTATCTATTCTTCTGGCTTCTATTGACCCCAAATGCTCCGTGGAGTCCACAAAAGCTGCTCTTCGTACCACGGAAATATTACAACTCACTTGTGAGTACGCGGTAGCTAGTTTTATTGATGAGTACAATGCCAAGCATATGAACTCCAGTGGTTCTAGTGCTACCCAAAAGACTTAAAAATGCAAAAATAAGGGCGTCGGAAGGTGTAAATCTTGTGCACATGTACGGATTGTAGAACAGAAAGATGGTGACACGTCACACGATCAAAATCACGATGCCTCTATGGTTTGTGCGTACGAAGCAAGCAGCAATGTTAATCATTGCAAGCTCTGCGACGGTGATGGATACCTATCAAATCGATGTCACATGAATCCGGAAAACACCGACAACCATTTCTACAAGAGCTTATTGGACAAACTGAGCTTGAAGTTGAAGTACAAGGCAGTAATTTCTAAGAGTATGGGATAGTCTTGTGCATAGTCTTCGAAGATTTATATGGCCAAAATGTCTGTTGAGACGTCTACCTTATTGCCATCAACCCAAGAGGACATGGGGACGTATGCAGACAGCCAAGCAACATCTCATTTCATTTGCTGTAAGGATGCGATTTTTACGAGCTCATTTCATGAGGTGATTGGAAGGATCACATTGCTTGCAGACAATACATCCGTTACGGCTACGCAAAAAGGGGATATGATATTACCGTTTGCAAATGCCAACCTGTGGTTCATGGATGCAATCTTGTTTCCACATCTCGATTATACCCTGGTTTCTGTGGGACGTTTGGCTTACATGGGCATCAATTATTTATTCTGCGCCACTGATATGCGCCTCATACCGCGGGAAAGACTTGCCATCGGATGCCGTAAATACAAGAAGACGTCTGGTTGGTACCCTCTCCCTAAACCAGGGCTTTGTTGATGGCAGAGAGTGGGCCATTAGGCGCAACGGGAATGGACAAATTACGTGGATTGAATAATACCGGCTAAACGGGTAACATGCAGCTCTGTTAGTCGTGTTTACCTATAGCGGTCATGCGTTCCCGCTATCCAGGGACGTATGACTTTAGTCACTACCTTTGTCGTCATTACTTGTATTGTTTCGGCATCGTCAGTTAGATTTAGTCATTTTCGTACTCACGGCGTTCATCACAACATACTGAGGCAAGTTGCCGAAAGTGAACTACTGATTTTCAATCCTTTGGGTTACTTTAGATTTGTTCTATGAATTAAAGCTGCTTGAGGATGCTTAAGAGTGTGTTGTGGCCTTACAAAGCTTCAATCTCAGGCCATACATAAGATCTTATAACTCGGGTCCTTTCCAACGTTCCGGACACAAAAGATTGTCGCTGAGACCCTTCGTTACTACCACGATCGCTAAATACACATTGATTTGAAGCTGCAGATGCCTGTGCAGAATGTGCAGGGCTTGCAATGCGATTAAAAGGCTTAGGACTAATCAAATCGATTTGCTCGTTGGCATCCTTCGAAAACCCCAACCCAATAATCTTTCTTCTTCCATATGCCTGCAGAGTACAGTACATCTATTGATGAAAAATATTAAACACAGCTTTTAGTTCAATAGCATGAAATCTCAGAAAACTGTTGAGCTCTACTGGCTCAGGAATGACCGGAGTTTTGGAGATCTTGGTGATATTCTTCCATCTCGCTTTCTATACCATCGAAGAAGTCCAGAACACATTCTTTGACATCTAAAACAGCAACGATGTGAAACAAAAGAACTCTTCTAGGCTCCTTTATGTCACTACATGGAATGTAGCTCGTAATATTTGAGACAAGCACTGTCGTTTCTTCGGAAAAAAGAATCCATGCAGCTGCATTGGAACTCACTCGCTGCCAGATACGACCCAACCTCGCTTTGACTTGGTTTGCTAAACGTATCGCCAATTTTTTTGCAAGATTCTTTAGAAGGCTGCATTTTGGTGCTTCATGGCGTTCATTATCGGTATATGCAGTACTTAGCCTACACGGGAGAGCTGTTGGTCGTCCATGGTCAAGGGCACTATTCAAACCGTTTTCGAAAAGAGAGGCGTTATGATCAGCACCGGAAGGAACGTCCATATGTCCCGCAATTATAAGAAGAGTGTCACAAAATGCACGGAGTAGAGGTGGACCACGACAGCATATCACTTTACCATCGGCGTCTACTTGACGTGCCACTCTGCGCACCTCAGCGAGAACAACAATAAACTCGGCCGTTGTATTTCTTTTTTCAATATTAAGATGCGGGAGTTCATCATGTCCAATTTGTAAGTTCTTAGTGACAGAACAGATATTATCTATTCTTGTAAAGCATCCCACAATTGCATTCAGCCTCGAGTGCCATATTTTCTTTATTTCATGGTTCTGATTTTGGATGTGGTGATTCGTTACTCCTTTCTCCAATTGTTTCTGAGTTAACATTTGTGAAACTTTTCGATGATGATAAAAATAAGTGGTACTATAGTTTGCATGTGACAAAAACTGGTCCCAGGGTGTTCCATCTTCAAAGAAATTGTTCACAGCAATTGCAAACGTAGGAAAAACGCAACGTACCGACCTTACATAGTTAGTTAGTAAATCCACAGCCCAAGCAGTAGCGGCTTCGTTAACTTTTGTAGCAGCAAAGACATCAATATCATTGCGCTCAATGGTATTGCTTTGACTGAGAACCTCCTCGACGGAGGCCCGTAGCTGTTATACTTTCTTTTATATGTCTCCAATATTCAAGTTTGAAATTGGAACGCTCTTCAGACTTGTAGCCAAAGTGCCAAGTAACACCTAGTATTGGAGTTCCAAGCGCCGCACTCCAGCCATCGACAGTGAGAAATCCTGTTCTGATTTCGTTAACAGACTTGAAAAGTACTGAGCAGACAGCATAATAAGTATTAGGCATGTGTGTTGTAATGGCAGTTTTGCTTGCAAAGTGAAGCTGACCTTCACAGACATCCACGAATCCTTGCATTCCTGGTGATCCGATTCAGGACAGTGGTGATTCCGTTACGCAAGCAAACATGACTGATCCAACCGCTTGCATATGTTTGGCATCCAATGACCCACTAGACGCGGAAAGAGGTGGTTGACCATCAGAGGTCTGAAAAGCTGAAAAAATGGACGTTGTCTTTCTCTTGTGGTCCATCTTTTTTCTCTCTTTCTGAATGAAGGATTCAACTTTGTCTGCAGATGCTTGAAGAATGTTCAGGTTTGGAATGCTTTCATACAGCAGCTGCTGATGATTACTATAATGAGTTAATATATTTGAAGTTGACCTGTTCTTGTTAATAGAACCAACATAAGCAAAAACGCTGGGCTTGAATTGAAACTTTCCACATTTGTTCGCAATAATCGCAGCGTTTGCTCTCCAAGCAAACGTTTTGGCCTGAGGTGTTGACGAATGAGATGAAGATCTTCGACGCCATTGAGACTTCATTTGTTTTTGCTTCTGAGCTGTCACTTGCGTTGACGAAGCTTCTATGACTATGCGGGCGTTCACTGGTGCAGCATTGAAAGCGTTCGAGCTTCTTCGCGGTTGTGTACAATGTGAAAATGACGGCTTCTTGCGCCTTGGAATATTTTGTAGTGGCGATATACCAAAGTCGTAAATGCTATCAATTGTATAAGATGGTTTGTCTGCAATTTGATCTAAACGTCACGGTCGGGGAGAGAAAATACGTAATCATAACTAACATTGGACAGCGATAGGATTCTCTCTGCTTTGTTGAAGATCATCTCATTTTGCATTGTAGCCTTATTTCTGCAAATTCGACTTTTGTTTAGAATGTAACTAACCTGTCTGACTTTTTCTCAAAAGGAAAGTCATTCAGTCAAATTCATGAAAGTTTCTGGCATATTCAGGCAGTCAGAAATACTGGCATGCCACATAGTCTACATGCCGTCGTCAAATATTGCTATTTTATTGCCACCATCGCCTCCATTATTTTCTTGAGGCATGTTTCTGTCCACTACGCCCTTGTTTTCACTGCCGTCTTTGTTCTTGCGTCCTTGCCCACCTTTGCCTACATATAGTCGGGGTCCTTTCTCTATACGACTACCAGGAACCACTTCAATCTCTCTCCAGCCGAGTGGGGTCCACCTTGATATATGACGTCATCTCTCCGTCTCTGCACACGACGTTCACTACAACCTTGGTCATCGCATGTGAGCGTTAGATGGTGGTCAACAGGATACCAGGGACACGACCTCAGCGCACCATAGCGCCCTCGAAAAACATACCGCACCAGTTATAGGCTTTCGTTGTAGAGTATCCAAAAAAGCAATGTAGACTTCACGTGTTATCAGTGGCTCATGTTCATATTCTTCACTCGGATACTTGAAGTTCTACACATGCTGACGCCAGAGAATAACTAAGTATTGTGAAAAGATATACAGCAACAATGAAAGGATCTCAAATCTCTACATGTATTTTCAGAGATGGACAGACCTCGTTGGCTAAGATCTTCAGAACCCATATCTTGCAGAATGTACATGAATTTCTTAACATAAATCTTGGAAACTGTTTCTGACCCATAACTGAATTCTCAAGCCTTCAAGACAATTCATAAAACAAAAACTAATTCCTAGCTTCTGATTGAATGCCAGTTTCTATAACGTCACTGCTAAACTCTCCTATGCCGTGACGTTTGCTGAATTCTTTGTTCTCTGCATAGAGGTATTCTGTTCCTAGTGTAGGATGTAAAGTTTTTCATGCATCTCCAATGGCTATTACAATGCTTCAAAGCACTATATTGGGGAGTGGGACATTACATTTGCCCATGTCCTGTACGAGTTTGCTGTCGATTTATTCGGGTGCTAGCCACAATGTTCTCAGGTACTGTCAGAAAATCTACTGGTCCATGACGACGGCCGTTTTAAAAAGTATGAAATGTACTGTTGAAGCACTTGTCCGTGAAACCTTCCAAAGCAGAGGATACAGCCTTTCTTGTATGCCTCATGATGCATCAAACCTTCAGCTGATTGTCCAAGCATAATTTTGTCATACGCAATGCATTCCTTGTATTATTCTTCGTACAGGGTTTATCCATCCAAAGTTCGAGGTAGGGTGCAGTGTTTTTAAATCCCCAAAATGGGTTGGTAGTCATTGTATTAGTTTGTTAAACCATGTGCAACAACATGGCTGGAACAGCTCTCAGAAGCTGAGCATTTGTTCACCATTTTCCCAGTTATCATCTGTAACAACTTTAAAGGGGCAATTTGGAAAAACTTTATTTCCGTAACGACTTTTCTAGTAAACGTGAAGTGCACGTTCTTTGGAGAAATTATCTGACGACTTGGCTATTTTCCGGAAGGGGTCGGTATTGTGCATCGTTTGTCGTTCCCAAATGAAGCCCTTGGAGAGGGGATTTGGAAACGTGGAATACGGAAGAGTCAGTTGGTGGTTGTCAACAGTAGTAGACGTGAACCATACATTGCAGGATAACTTCCAGTTAGTTATATTTATTACTTTACACCCATTTCTGGGGTTGTTAGTGTTATTCATGCACTACACGTGTATGACAGCAATGACATAACTTAGCAATGACAATGCTATTCTGCATTCTATTGGGTAGCATGCCTAGTAACCCTCCAGCTACTTGCCACGTGTAAGATTTCTGTTTTAATCGAGAACCATATAGGTAGGTTTGCTACACTGCCCTCGGTTGCACAAAAAAATTCGAACAATACACACACAGACACAACAATAAAAATTCTCGGCGACGCTCTTTTGCAGCGCTAACAGTTCGAACTCAGTGCTACAGCTTATCCTCCACTGACCCAGTAAATTGTCTGCACCCAAGAGATTTTGGCGGTAAGTATTGTCACCTTCGCGAGTTTTCTACTCCTCTAAGGAAATCTACTCTGTTCCACATAGTTGTCTTATTTTCCTTGCACAACTAAAGAAAACCATCATTGGGACTACTTTACTAACCATTGTGGTTAGGACCTTGTATACGATTTGCGCCAGGCCTCGCCGTTTTCCCTAGTCACTCTGATGACTTCCCCACGCTTATATCTGTCGTCCACTGCACTTAATAGCGTAGCTTTCGGCTATTCGTGGCTCATGCTTGCCTATGCATGCACGTGCAACCTCTTTCGGAACCAACAACTATAAAAGAGGGAAGTACAACGCTCCTGTGGATAAAATTATACTAACCTATCCCTGCGCAGGACCCAAGAGCTGGCAACCGTCTTATACTCGGCTCAAAAGTGCGATTCTAGGAAGGGGTCTACCGCTTCGGTTTCCTCTATATAAAAATGACCCTGGAAGTCCTCGTGGTGATCCCCGTCTTCAAGCTTTGCGTTACAAAGAATGGCTGAAATTGTGACAATAATGTTGAGAATGGTTATCTATTGTACTAATATCTTTTTACAAAATGCTTGGAAAAGCAACCGCACAAGCAATGTGTTGGCTTCTCTTCTTATTCGCCTGACTTTGTTAAAGCTAGTGTAGATCGATACATAAACTTCTTGAAAAGATTCATGATTCCCGTCACACACCTGTTGGTGAGTTATTCATACTTCTTGGGATATGTGTTGGTCGCAATGCCGTAATCCTGAGCCCTACATACGTATATCACCATGCAAAATCCCCTGCGGACAGCCGTGAGCAGAATTAGGACAGAAAGCATGGCATGGGTGACGTGCCTTATATAAGGGAAATTTTCCACTTGCATTGAAGCAGATAGTACTAACATAGTACGCAGAGATAGGAATCAAACGAAAATGATAGAACTGTAGATGATTCTTTGGCATTCAATTTACTACAGGTTTCCCCATTCCGCAAGCGAGACAATTGAGTAGCAAGCATTGCAATCTAAGAAGACACGTTATACCTCTAGGCGTTTTGGCATCTTCTTCAAGATTTGTGCAATTAATAAAGCCCTGACGACGATGCATAGGTCTCTAATGTTTCCCAGAACATGTATAACCTGGAAAGCCTCGATTTTTATATCTCTGCACTATTTCCATAAATCTATTTGCAAATTTGGCCATGGAATCATCCCAAAGCTGAGTGTGTGAGGCTCAGCATTGTTCGCTCCATATTGTTTCCTCTCATCAAAAATCTTTTTACTCTTTAGGTTGCCACTCAGATCTCTAAATCCGGAAGCAACCGTAATGCTTCTACGAACTGCCTGCGAGGAAGGGCCATGAAAACATGGGCCTCAGGAGACGACATTTTAATGCTATGAAATTAGATTAACTTTGCAGAACCGAGAATCTCATCTGCATAAAGAAATATCTCAACATCCCACTCTTAATGATTTACACATGTATGAGGGGGGTGTTCTTGATTGACGGGAGGCGTTGCGCCACAAATTCGCTTTGCACGCCCCCGTTTGCGCATGCAAAACGCATATTTGGCGCAACGCCTCCCTACCATTTAAAAAATTCAGCAGCAGCAGCAGCAGAAAAGCTTGCTGCTTACTGGCTGGCACTCCCATAATGACTGCAGTGCCACCCAGTTACACAAAGCAACGTGTCGTGCTTTCTCATCATTGGCTGGCACTGCAGTCAACTTAGATACCTAAACACAAACCCTAATGGCTCCACATACTCTAGGCGCCGCGGCGCCCCGTGGTTCTACGAGCGCTATTGCGAGCGCAAGCGAGCAAAGTGCTCGGAGAGCCTCCGAACGCTACGAAATACACAAAGCTACAAAAACCATGCGGCGCGCAGCGCCGCCCACGACCGAAGGCCGTTTTCACTTGTCTCTCCATTATAAGTATTTGTTCATGTATGAGGGGGGTGTTCTTGATTGAATGGAGGCGTTGCGCCACAAAACCGTCTTGCACGCCCCCGTTTGCGCATGCAAAACGCCCATTTGGCGCAACGCCTCCCTACCATTTAAAACATTCAGCAGCAGCAGCAGCAGCAAAGCTTGCTGCTTACTGGCTGGCACTCCCATAATGACTGCAGTGCCAGCCAGTTACACAAAGCAACGTGTCGCACTTTCTCATCATTGGCTGGCACTGTAGTCAATTTAGGCACCTAAACACAAACCGCTATGGCTCCACATACTCTAGGCACCACGGCGCCCCCTGGTTCTACGAGCGCTATTGCGAGCTCAAGCGAGCAAAGTGCTCGGAGAGCCTCCGAACGCTACTAAATACACAAAGCTACAAAAACAACGCGGCGTGCAGCGCCGCCCACGGGCGAAGGCCATTTCCACTTGTCTAACCTAACTAAGGATTTGCGCGAGAACGACCTTCGCACCCCTTACAAAATTAGTAAAATGCAAGACTTCGTTTTTTTGGCGCAAACTGCGCCAGCACCCAAAATCTTGCTTCACGTTAATTTTTTGAGCCTTCTGGTTCGCGAACGTTTTGCGCAAATGATAATCAAACGTTTTAGACTACCAAAACGTATGATTCTCAGGTTTGTGACCACTGAAGCTCCGGCCCTACCTCTCTTTCCTGCTGGAAAGATGCAGACGTCACAACTGCAGGAAGGAATGGTAGGGCCGAAGGCCCTTCTTACCCTTGTCTCTATGGTTAAAGGTTTTCGTGGACACCATGATCAGCTTTGAGAATATTCAAATTTTTTTAGATTTAGATAGAAAGTAGAGAGCTACCTGGCCTCTGTACCCCAATGAAATGTCTCGAATACAATACTAGTTCTCTGTCCAACTTTTTAATACGAATTGCTCTACGCTTTGCATTTTTTCTCCTATACCTCGCGATGGAAGTTGGTCAACATTACCGGGACTACCATCAAAAGTTCCTCCAATTATAACAATTTGACGATGTGGGTACATAAAACCAAAAATGGGGTGTCATATTATTATTTGCAGTGAAGCTCCTGCCTTTGCGCTTCGAGTTTCGAGAACGAACGAATTCTCTTTTGCATGGGAAGCTAAGGGACGTTAGAACAGCATACCAAGGAAAGAAACAGGAGAAAAGCACTTGGGTTTGAAATATTAGCGGCCTAGTTCTCAAACATTAACACCACAAGAGCTGATGCCTGAGCTGGATGAGCTTTTGTAATCACTAGAATAATTGAAGCCGTTAAGGTTCATGAGGATACTTGCAATCCCTTTTGATCATCAGAAAGACTCAACGGAGAGTAATTTTGGGATTTAAGGTTTGTCAGGTTTTGTGTAGCACGGTTGAAAACTGTTAAGAACCGTACAACCACACTGCCGTCCATTCAAACTATATAAAAGTTTTACTATCTTTGATATTTAACTGGGCAGGTGATGTAAGTCAATATTTTGTATCAAAAAGTTTGGAAAAAGAGAGAAGCAAGAAAATTAAAAGAGAAGGTTGTAAAACTTGGGATGTATTTTCTTAACTGGGCTGTATGCATAACTTATAAAACATTGAAAATTACTACTTCCAGCTATCAATAGTCTAATTTATCGACAGGGACATCGATGGCTACCAAAATTCATCCAGCGTAACACTATAATGCAAACATAACATCAAACTTTGAAGGCAGGTGATAAACTGGCACAAATATGTTCCAAGACATCAAAACCACGCAACAGATGTGATAACAGAAGCCGGCAGGACAGAAACAATCTTTTGGAAGCACAAGTATATGACGAATCACAAGATATCATTGGACCCCATACAATCGCGCACCCAAACTGAAAGTCACCATTTGAACGTCCCACCACACATATTCACACTTCCTGAACAGCGTTTTATACCCTTGTGCCTATCAAAGACCATAGAATACTGTGCAAAGCGCCCAACCAGAATTCAAGAGGTGGGCTACTCTGCACCCCTTATTTCATACCACTCGCATCACGAGTAAACCAGAAATTGCATATAACCATTTGCAGTATCTACTCATATGCCCTTCTGAAGATGGGGTCCAGTTCACGTGAATATCACTTTTGTGAAGCAAGTACTCAAAAATGCCATTCGATACATGCAGCTTCGTTTCGAAGTTGTTCTCCCTGACCTCAAACGCCTACCAGGCACTCGACCATGTACAAATATCACCATTACTCTTCTCGTTCTTGATTAGCTCTGGATGATTTCACATTGATTCATGCCCCCTCAGAGGTAAGTGGCTTGTTGTGAATCTCAGCATCATTGATTTCAATCAAGGCAAAAACCACAATCGTTATTTTGGCTTTCATCCAATTTCTAAAGAAGTGCAGTTCGAGTTTTATGCTTTTCATGACCAGAAGACCATTGGTGACCATCAGCTCACATTATGGCCAGTTAATCCTACGAACGAGTAGAAACACCATTCTGAACTGTTCTTTTTCATTCTTTGCGCACACGAGATCTGGAGTATCTCTTGAGTGCTCATTATTAACGCGTACTACTCTGTTTTGCCCTTCCAGCAAAGACATCGAACCATGCTTACAAGCCCCGAGAAAACATTATGTAAACCCAAGTTTGATTTAATAGCCCAACATAGACTTCTGATCTGGAATGGGGTCATCAAGATCAGATTGCAAAGAATCATTCAACTTTAAATTTCCATGCCGCAAGATGAACTCGTGATAAGCAGTCCCATGTAAATATTGCAACACGGGTTTGACTGCTTTGTGACAGTATTAAGTAAGCTGAAATTCCTGGTCTCTGGTTACTTTTTCACGGGGATTTTCCATTTTGTCGACCTTTTTTGCTCTACAAACGTCAAAGGAAGTGCTGCTCAATCCGTATGAAACGCCCTACGAGGCTACTAAAAAACACCATAGGCTTTCCCTAGTTCACTCATGCTGGTTTTCGCAGACTATGAGCTCTATCGTACGCAAGCAAGGAGAAAACAAAGAGAGTGATACAAACGCAACGTCTGTGAAATGTAAAAGCAATGAAACTGTAAGCTAATTATGCGAAACAATACTGTACCTTGAAGAAGTTGGAAGAGGAAAGAAATAAAACCATAAGTGAATTTTAGCAGTGTTCAGGTGGCTGTACTGTATAGTGCTTCAGGCACCATACCATATCTCTTCTATTTCGTACCTTCAATTATCTGCATACCGAAACCATTAAAGGATAGATCCTATACTCTCACGAATCATCTAATATAATACGCAAATGGCATCAGGAAGTTCTAAATTAAGTGGGCAACATGCAAAAGTAAATGCAACCTATCACAACAGCACACAGAATGTGATTATAAGAGCCAGCAGAGAGCATAGAATTACGTGTATAGAAAACTATATAAAAAAGGCCGACATTGCTTGCCGTTACAACCAAAATAATAATGTATTTGCTGCATACCATGTGCCCAGGCCAATGAAAATATTAGGAAATCACTGCCAGCTCTTTGTATTTCTGTGCCAATCAGTGATCACAAAGTGCCTTGCACTGCTTCCAAACATATTAAGCAAGCTAGTCCACTTCATACCCGTATTTCATGCAATGAGCAACACCAATACTCCAGACAGTACACATGTGCATTTGCAGTACCCCATCATGTGCCTGCTTTACATTGAGATCGAGCACACGTGCAAATGCGCTTCTGTGAGGTAGGTGCTCAAAAGTGCCCTTCGCCATATGCAAGTTCGATACAATATCCTTTGTCGTACTTTCATATGTCTATCAGAGACTCTACCACTTGCAAAGAATAACACGCATCACTGATTTTATAAGAAATGTCACGATTTTGACGCCTATTTGCCATATCTGGTTAAAGCGAAACTCAGCTCAGGTTACATGCCCAACTGCTCTTGAAATTCATTACGAAAAGGGTATTCGAATGAGATCCCTGGAGTGAATTTAGGGAATTCTGAAGTGGTCACGCTTGCCTGTCGGAGCAGGAAGAACTATGTGGACAGTATTGCCACAACACATTCCTTTTCTGTTTTATTCCATTTTTGTAGGGAAACATTTTGCAAACAGAGGTGGAAAAGCTATTGCGCTCAATGAAAACCTCCTGAGCACCACTATACAACAAAGTGGTGTTATACAGTTCCTCTAAGATGCCACTGTACGGGTCAAACGTACTTCTAGACTCTCATCTTACGAACAACTTGGTGTGTATAACACTTATAGCTCATGAAGGCTTTTGAGCTCTTTTCTGTGGGAAGAGCGTTAGCTTCCTCCACAAACATGATTTTGATATTAGAGCTTGACAGCAAAACTTGATTTATATCTTTTAAATGCTATCAAGTCCAATTGTGCTCCAAAGAAATGGCATTGTTCATGTATGATAATGTTCAAGTGCCTGGTGGCCATGTGAAGTCATGAGAAACAAATCGGAGAAAAAGCTGCATATTACGTTGGACAATTTTGAGTTACTACTGCCCTATATTGCACTTGCCCGCGGCCACGACCTTAGTATGAAGCAGGCACATAATTACTTGCTGCAAATGCCTATGTGCACTATGTCATTTACCAGTGGTGCGCATGGTATCGATTATGGGTACGAAATCGGTCATTTCGCGAACACTGGTTAGAGTGTGCCCACTAATACAAGATTAATGATAAAAATATGAACCAAAAGAGATGTGAGTGACGGATATGTGATGAGATAATCGCAAATGATGATCTGCACTTAGGTTATGCTTTTGGATGTTTTGTTTTGTAACTTGAAGCTCTATCATAAACTTTTAGCGCACATAACTATTTGTTCCAAGCTGGCACTTGTTTGTTGGACACACTGTAAATGTGGGTATTTGTTGACTTATACCGTCTAAAAGGTACCAAAGGTTGCAGTTTATAGATTGTGCACACTGAGTGACATAAGAAACGCTGTGCAAGTGCTCAGAGTATGTTTATGACACTGGATTTGTGTACAGCACCAATGTAAAATGCCATTGATATAACACAATATCATTGCAATGAATGTCAGAACGAACGTATATGATCGACTTTGGTAGGATTGATTGTCACCAGTATCATTGATTAGGGTATAGGGTAGTGCTGCAGTAAGTGTATATGCGCCTGCTCTGAAATGCGTATAGCGCACTGGAGATGCCACTACCAGTAACCTATAACCAGAACCGGCATCTATTGTTGCTCAAAGCTTGATTCCATCCTCCTAACAACCCCTCTCATGGTCATGAATGTCCCGTAGAAGAACTTTTTGGAATAATAGAAGTGAATATGCATGACCTCTGTACATGAGTCACGGGAGCTGAGTGGATGTCATGCGGAGGGCCTGAAATTTCTGTTTCCAGCCTTGGTTCGAGTTGTTTAAATGTATTTTTTAAGAAATGCCAGCGGTAGGCAGATGAAATGCTGCCCATACAATTTCATTCCAGTGTAACCTTTGACTGCATTTCTTTGAAAGCAGCCACGTTCCATGCAGTCCGCACGACATCAGGGAAATGAAAAATTGTATTTTGTTGTGCCACAAATGTTGATTCAGAGAAAGAACGAAGTTCTGCCCGAGCAGAAATGGAGTGTGAGACCTTTGAAGATTGCACGCCAACTGAACTCTTCAAAATGCAAAAATTTCTTGTAAGGCTCGACTATGACCCCGCGCTCATGTTTCACTTCTTCGTGGGTGGTGTGCATCCAACAAGACACTGTCATGTATTTCATAAAATACATCACTGTTCTAAGTGGTTTGTAATTCTCTATGTTTATCAGATGATTGCTACTGCTTTACTCTCCTATTCTCCCAAGTAAAGCGGATGGAGAACACTTTTGCCACTTCTCACTCGTACACAGCTCCAATGCTGCTATTCTTCACTAAACATGACTACTCAGTACATTCAATAGCGACCACACTTTAAGTCAAGATGGTCTCTGAATGCACTTAAGGTTATTTGCAAAAGAACAGGATTTACGTAGACAATTCTTGTGCAACGGGTTCAAAGGGTTCTCATCGTGGTAGAAGTCCCAAACATGAGAGACGTGGGGCCAATGATTGTTCTAGTGCACAATGTTTAATACAAGATTCAAACTCAAAGAACCACTTTCCTACGCAGTGTTGTAGTATTGTAAGCACCAATTGGCTTCTTCTACCCTTTTTCATTCACGAAGGTCACAAATACGACCGAAAGCACACGAACCTTGGTAATGCAGACATAAATGTGTCTAAAAACATCACAATCTAGCTGAGAACCAGATGAAAGCTACAAGCGCTCTGGAGAGGGATGGCGAAAATATTCAAAGAGTGAGATGGCCAGATTGGCTTTTGAGAAGTATACAGTTTTTTCACCTGCAAACATTCGTACAGGAACCCATGCGGACAATGATGTGACAGGCCAATCTTTTTGCGTTGTATGTTATCTTCTGCAGAAATCGTTGCTTGATTTATTTCATAGAACCATTCAGCTCACTGACCACTTTGAGAGATGTGGACACTGGGGATCGTTCATTGCTGGTATTGTCCATCACCTCAACACTTGGTTACGATCTATCTGAATGTTACCCTTCATCTTCAGGACGCACCCCTCCAAGAGCGTTAGTGGACCCATCTGGTGGTATTTGGCCATGCGACCAGACACCGACAGGTCCAGGAGAATCAATGAGTTGAAATCCAAGAGGTCAATCTGATGACCAGTACGGATGCGGCAGCCGAAGCTAACGCTGTATCGTTCAACGCGGAAAATGTCCAGAACGTCTGCCCCGGGGCACTCCCAATCAGTCTCAGTCGAAAGAATAACCAGTACTAGCTCGTTCTCGTAATGTTTTCTACCCCCTGGTTACTCCAAAGGTTTCGTTAGAAGGCCAATTCTCACCTATTTTCTTCTTGGAGCATGATTCCTACTCCAGAAACATCACTACTAGCTTTCGTGTCAACTATATGGTCCTTTGCACTGCAATGTTTGATACAGGACCTGGACCGAACATGGTTAATACAAAGTTGTTATTCCCGAAGGTATCTGAAAAGGTACAAGCATATCCTTTACAAGCCCTTTGGTGTATGAAAATGAATGACCAGTTGCTGTTGCCGCAGCGTTGACCTAATAGTAGCGACAACATACCGGCAGGTCTGGGTACGGTTGATAGTGATCAACCGATCAGGAAGTGTTTGCATCCTTGAAACAACGGCCATTGAAAGGGATGTCAGAACCATTTTGTGTCAAACCAGAAGCGAATTGTTCCAAACGAGTTTCAAAGTAGCCATTCGTGGTGGTAGGAAGTCAACAACTACATCTTGAGGAATGAACAAGACCTCCGCGATGACAGAATCCATTACTGTTCAAGTCCCAAAATTCATTTAGGATCCTGACGATACACCAAGTGGTATTGAACTTTTCCTCTAACACTGGAACACCGCAATACGTTGTTGGAAGGCCACACGATCATGACCGGAGCCGGGATCGTGGACAAAATCCTGAATCAAATCTTTCGGGTAGGATTAAGTACATTCAGCAACCATTTGGTCCAATTGCCCAAAAATGACATTGGAATCCCATGACCTTCCCCGGGAATTCTTTTTACTTTACTACCACAAAGGTAATCTGGAGAACTCCACTCTAAGGACGGAAACTGAAACCCATCGCAGAAAATAAAAACCAATCGCGCCATTACACGCTGAAACGCCGTCAGCACCGAACAGGAATAGGAACTGGAAGGACGATCTAGCCATCAGGTCTAACGGGCAACTTTGAAAGGACTGTGTACTTCAGTATTGGATCTTTCTGGCGCAGTATGTTTACATCACCTAAAGGTGATGAAAGCCATCTCAACACGGTACGTACTTAGTCTCTGGATCAAAGCTGATACGTCGAAAACCGTCTCGGGAAGGTCAAGAAGCCCGAGAGAGTTAGTTTCAAATGATGGAAAGACATGTATGAGAAGAAACCATTGAGCTGGCATATGTAAGGTAGTCTAGTTTGGTGTTATTGGATCAGAAGGATGGGGAGAGCAAGATTAGGTTTTATATCCAGTATAGGAAACTAAATTTCCTTACGGTCAACAGTTTTTTATGATACGTAAAATGGACGAATGTATCAATTTCTTTGAAAATCTGAAAATTTTAACAACACTGTATGCCAATTGCTGTTATTAGAACGTGAGAATACCCAAGATGTATAGATAAAAGACAGTACTCAACTCCTATGATGGTATATTTCGGTTCTTTTGAATGAGATTTGGATTGTAAAGTGCGCCTGCTTCATTTCAGAAGGCTTTCGACATAGTTATATCGATTGGGTTATACCAAACCGCATTTGTGTATAAGGATGATCTATTGGTCTGTTCCCGATGGGTTTAATAACATTCGGGCACGTCCGAAGTGTACGCCAGCGCTGGAGAAGCACTGAAATAACTATCAATCTGCGCAAATGCGTGTTTCTCGAACAAAGGGGGAGTACTTGAGAATATAATAAGCACAAGGCACGTACAGGAAGCCAAGAAAAACTTTTGAGCGGCCTAATATGCACAGGTTCTGCAAAACTAGACACATATAGGCTCAATTTTCAGTTTTTTTAATTCCTTCCGTAGGTCTTCTAAGAGTTTTGCCCAGATTGCAGATCCCCGTAACATGAGACTGCATAAAGAAAAACCAGCTTTTCCTGCACATTTTAAGAAAAACGAGACTGAGTTTTTACAGACCCTGAAAGCTTGCTGCTTGATATCTCCACCAGTATTGGCTTTTCCAAAGTCTGTGTATCGCTGTAACCGTGATAGAGAAGCGTACCCCGCTGAGGTAAGATACTGCCAACTGTAGCACTACTCCAACGGGAGCAAGGTACGAATCGCTGAATGGATTAAAGCGCTTACCAGAGCGGAAGAAAAATACACCATGATGAAGAAAGAATTCCAGGCCGATGTGTGGAGCATGCTGATGCTCCTCCCTTATTTATATGAAACGAAGCTTATCCTAAAGAGAGAATCATGATGCCTTACGGTGACCAGAGAAGAATGTCGATGCGCGTTGGATAGGCTGGCAGAATTCTCAGTTATTTTTTGCTTAGGACATCAAGCTTGGCATCCTATGAAATACTATACGTCTATCATCAGAGCGTCACCTGTACGTACACATTCACGCTTTATGAAGGAATGATTCCGAAAAACCAAAGAACCTTACGTGCAAGCAATGCTATTTTCTTGAATCATTTGGACATCAATCTTTCATATGAATGTACATGTGGCAATCTGATTATAGGCAGTTTTCACTAGGTAGGATACTCCGCATGATTTTCTACGCGTGGAGTCACTCAGATTTGTGCATGCACATCCAACTTGTTTCTATGTACTTTTCTGGGCGTGGATATGGGGCCTCGCGGAGGCGTCCTGACGATGAGCCTAATGGGGTGCAACACTCTCCGAGTTGGAGTGCGAGCTACAGTACCATGCGGATGTGAAAAACAACTTGGTAGATGAACGGTCCCAAATGGATACCAATAGGGTAGAAGATTCCTCGGCGGAGGGCGATACCCCGTGCTACACAAACAAACTGGGAAAGAATGGACGGAGAAAGAAAACTGACCTCGGCACTCGCCTAGACTATGAGAAAGAGGTCTATCAGGTTATCTAGACGGACAAAACTCCGACTGGAATTTTTGCAGTGCAAAAGGATGATTACTCTCCAATTTCTAAAGAAGAAGTTTTGAGTGAGCTGGATTCTGATCGGTATCGTGATTCCGTGCTACAATGGTTGGACGAAAAGAAAAGGAGTTCGAAGTAGACCAGGAAGGATATCTGTTCAGGCTATCTATTGTGGATGACATATTCGAAAATGTTGAACTTCAATCGCTTCCCAAACTAGTCCTCCGCTTGGCCCACCAACCACCTTTGGCAGGTAACATTAGCGGTAAACAAGTCATTACTCCATGAAGATGAGAAAAGACTTTCAGATGCTGTTGTTGGCTCACGTGGTGTAAACGTATGTGGCAAGATGAACTTTGTGCATTAGCCACAACGATGATATCTGGAAACATTGTAAGGCCATGAAGCCATTCCTAGAGGCATGCCTATTAGATTTTGTCGGTGTTTGTGTATTGGAAGTGCTCCTTGAAGCCAATAAGGTATATGAGTAGGATATGGTCATCAGCACTTGAACTGCAAGGTGAACAAGCGCAGTCCCCCTCAAGATCACTTCTTCACTACTCTCGCGGGGGCTTTACTCATCCACCGTGTGTATCTATATGGTCCATAGATTGATGCACTCAAAGATAATGGGTAAAACCTGAATCCAAAGTTCTCTGAATCATTTTATACCCTGTTGGGTTTCAAACACTACTTCAGCACCGCATACTACCCCCGAAGTAGATGGAAAATGAACAAGATT
Organism: Gracilariopsis chorda; assembly: GCA_003194525.1. Taxonomy (NCBI): domain Eukaryota; phylum Rhodophyta; class Florideophyceae; order Gracilariales; family Gracilariaceae; genus Gracilariopsis; species Gracilariopsis chorda. The sequence goes on from NBIV01000325.1 coordinate 50,984, forward strand.
AATATAACCGTAAAAGAATGGCTGTGGCACTATTTAAAAGAGCACCAAACAGTCTGGATTTTCTTAGTACAGCCCTTGACGTATACTTACAACCCCCAGGTACAGTAATCCACAGGAATCACTTCCTTCAAATTGGTTTATTAGAACATCCTCCAAGTATTTTGGTCGAAAACATTCCAGGCACCTAACTGGGTGCACGCAATCAATCTACAGATTCGGAAAAAACAAATATCTTTAGAATGTTGATAGAAACCCTGCAGGTACCAATTGGGAAACCATCTATGGCCCCAAAAACGTTATAAGAAGTGCTAGGAACAAACGTTCAAGAAGATAACAAAGAGTAGTTTAGAGAGAGTATGTCTTTGTGAAAATAAAGCCAAAAGGTGAAATTTCATCTACAAGAAATAAAAGAAAGTATCGATTGGAGGAGCAATACTTACATTCAAATCGGTTGCTTATATCCACTGGAACCTTCAAGAATATTACAAGAGAAGATTATACTAAACGGTCACCATCTTCGACAAAGCACTCGAGAATGTCATTTGGATGGATTGGGTAAACGGCTCAGAGCTTCGAACTCACACTCTAAGTGGTACAAACCACATGGATTCACTCTCCTTCACCAACAGCCTAACACTTCATAGAAGCAACAGGAAACCAGAAATTGATCGGGAGGGTTTCGCTCCGAAACTTAACCCATTAGGATGCATCATATCGGCTGGGAATAAAAAGGTAACCTTAGACCTAACAGCCGCGCGAAAGTATAACCAATTTGAACCTATCACGCACCTCAAGCAAGTGAGTATATATATAGTTAAGTGGTAATAAATTCCATATTTGGTCACGGTTATACTATCACCGGGATTCATTAGCGTGCAGAGAGATATAATAGGACGGCTTTTCAAGACGCGATAGAGGTGCATCACCACATTTTTTCTAACTCTCTTATACGCTAATGGTATAAACTATTTCAAAACCCATGACTTGGATCACTCTACACCGCTGCGGGGCAAGACCGGCAATGACGGAAGGGAGAAAATGGTCACTGCACAGCACCAAAAAGTATATGGAACTAACTAAAATAGCAAATTCAACATCGCTCCAACTTTAGACAGAAAAACAACACTGGCAAACTGTCAAAAGGGACACAAGAAAAAGCACGAAAACCTGCACAGCGTGACCATATTTATGCCCATGGCAGTACAGAACGTGCCCGAATCTGCGACCAAGAGGTAAGATACACCTTGTAGGGTGGTATCCCCCACTGCGACTGGCAGACCAATTAATAATATGAGCACAGCCAGAATTAATACTAGCCATGGACGACGGGCCAGTGGAGGGACCTGCATAACTGGATGTTACACCCTGGGTGACCGAGATAGGAAGATAATGGTTAAATAGTAACCGACGGGTTTAGAATGGCTGAGTATAAGTCCGTGATCGGCCAAATGTAGTAGGGCTTTGAACAATGGAATGGGAAGCAGAGCCCACAGGTGGTGGAAACCAGTCAGGACATTTCTCTTTGCCACGCCAAATAGTTGGGCGCCTCCTACATCAGCCCGGTGGCTATACGAAACACCAGCGGCGACAGTACCAATAATCATTTAATATATAGCCCTCAAATGGTTCGTTAGAGACTGGTATAATGCGTATTTGAATTTGTCACTGAACTGACATAGGCTATCGTGCTGGGTCTCAAGCTGAGCCAGCAGCGGGAGGTATGTATTTAGAATTTTAAGGGCGACCATAAAACTAAGACCAAAGGACCGGCTCAATTACTGTGAGAAACTATGATGGAGAAGATGCAGTTCACTTTTGATACCAAATAAGTGCCCACAATTGCGTTGAGCAAAGGACCAAAAACGGCGTTTCCACCTGTAGCAGAAGGATTCTTAACACCACAGAGGTGCAACCGTAGTAGGAAGCTTAGCAACTACAAAGATGGTCGGAGACACTGCAGGGGACTTTAGGTCCGATTGGTGTCCGGCAAAGCTTCGTGTTTTATCTTTTCTTGGTTGCCGAGATGAAAATGAAGGCACCGTTTTTCTGAGGTAGCTACGGGAAGTACCATCTGGTTCCATACCGCTCGGGCTTGATTCCTCCTACAGGCGTGGTTTATGGCTGCATTCACTAAGTCATTAACAATTGGAACAAATAAGGCGCATCCCTTACCAATAGTTCCACTCCGAGTTCATCATTAATAATCACCACAAGACCTTCTGAGGTACAGAAGACACAAACAACTGGATAATTGGAGTGAGCGGGAACGGTGGAATCATTGTGTTGCGTGGGTTACGTGACCACCAACCGAGCCATACGTAAGTATAGAGGTGCTTTCACAGCATAGAACTCAGCGAGAAAAGCGTCCAAAAGTTACCCGCAAAACGCATGCTACATGATAATGCTGCCGAGTTGGAACATGATCGGTGGGGTTAGAATAGCCAGGACTTGGCACCACTTCGTACTTATTCCACTAAATGTTTTCGGAGCTTGCATCTTGTGCCGCATCGAATCGTCTTGAGAGGTGAAAACCACTAGGGTGTAAATGTGCATCGTTCACACTTTGCCTCTCAGATGATGAAAGCGGCATTCGTCCGCCCAATCCCTGGCTCAGCTACTGCCATCCATGAAAAAATTGGTGTGGCGTGGCTTTTCGTAACCAACTATCTTGACGTTTTGTCCACTACAAAGTTGTGGCTGTCCATGCCATAAAGCGCTGGGACCACTCTGCGAAACTATTCTATGTTCTGGGGAACTTAGGCGAAGTGACCTTCCCACGGAACCATACGCACAAAAGCGTACGAAAGCAGCGTGTGATGCCACTTTGCAAATATCTCTGACTTATTTAGGAGACTGTTCTCGGCTTCAGGTGGTGGAGGAGATCTAAAGGTGAGAAATTTTCGCGAGTTATTCGCAATCTGGTTGAAATTGGATTCAATGGATGGTCTCCAAAATCCTTTGAGAGCTTGAACCGATATGTTGTCAATGGGCGAATAGGTGGAGTTAAAGATGTGGGGATCGACGTCCTCAAGAGCCGTTCACGTTTTGCGTATTGGTTCATTTCAAACAGCAAGCATTGTATATTCACAGCATGACCTGTGCTTTCAGCGGATCAAAACCTGCCTCAAACCTAGACAAACCACATCCTGCAATTCCGTCTCATAGTTTGCCCTCTCAATCACCACAGATCAGGATGTTCATTACTCATGGAATACGTCCTCCTTGTGTCTTGCTCACCAATGTTTGTGTCTTTTTTTTCGATTACGGTATGTATGGTTCCTCAGCGCACCTGTGTTCCAACAACTCCCAGCAACACATTTTCATTCACCGTGCCGAATTATTAACAGGCTACAAGAAAAACCTTTAGGTCTTCCTTGCTACGCAAACACATTCCCCACCCATCACTGCAGACCACAATCTTGCCCACTCTTGGTCATAAATGTTTTGTCCCCTCCTATTATGTAGCCGTTCATATGTGCTTCTAAGCACTCAACCAGTCCTGAAGAAGTCTTTTACCATCGATTGCGTTCCAACTTGGCCTCTATAGTCAAAATGTATGAAGATATTTAGAAGCTCATAGCGCATATGCGCTGGAGTCTAATGTAATCTGATTTAGGTTTATTGCTACGGGACAACTGCGGCTCGATCTTTAGTACGGGGTCTCCGATTGTTTGAGTGGGAGGACTGTTCGTTTTGGCCCCACGGCAGAATTTCCATCCTACTAGATAATGTTGTACGTGGTTGTTCGTCTAATCTGGATGCAAAATTACAGTTATGGGTTTTGGTGTTCGCATGGACGGTCATACCAGGAAGAAAGCGTTTCGTGCTTATTAATATCACTGGTTAATCAATAATTCGACAATTCCAATTGCACGCTTGATTGCACGGGAAATGTTTACATCATGTAATTGTGCCATGTAACCCATTCGACAATTGTTCGATTGCTCACGTTTAGGGTTCTCTGTTGACTCAAAGAAGCTTTTTTGCGCCTTTTGCTACGGTCTCTGCCATGTTTGGGGTTCCCAAATGTTCCTAGTTTATCTCTGTTTTTTGCACTTGTAATCCCACGATAGGGATCCGCAATGGTTGTTGAGGGTACCAGAGAGGACCTATCCTCGTTCAAGTGCTCTAAATGTCTCTGCATAACCGTCGAGTGCCAAGGTTCCCATGTTATAGACGAGTATATGAAGCTGGTCACAACGTCGCTTGCAATATGAACAAGAGAGAAAATGCTGGCACTAGATTTGTGTGTCGTCATGTGTATGTGCTGAATTTGTATCGGAATCTGGATTATCGATCTGATCAGTACAAATCTTTTGAGTTGGACTGAGACGTCAATTGATATTGCTCATATCCTCACACTTCCAACCCGTAACCGATCGAAGATCGGGATTCTTAGGGAGAATTCATACGTTTGGATTATCCGTACAGTACTCATGAAATAGGCGTTTGATCTTGAAGTGAGACCCAATAACGTCTTCCACTTCTGGTTTTCTGTCTATCTCTTCTGCGTAGACGGTTTCCACCCGCACGACATGAGGGGAAGGGAAACCATTAATTATTAGTCACTAGCAGGTACATCCCGCTTTCAGTTCCACTTCGAAATCTTTATTTGCAGTTACTCTGCAACTGAAGGCTTCAATAACTTACCAATATCAACACCTTAATGCTAGTAAGTTTCTGTGAAGAAGAAGGCTGCAATGGGTGTACCTTCCGTCGTATTGATTCCAATTGCGTTCATGCCTTCTAAGTTATAGAGGGTTGGAGATGTAAGGAAGGATCGAGGAAAGTTGTGGTACGCTGTTTTGCACCGAAAGGGAATAAGCATTTCAGAGAAAAGGCAGTATACTTTTGACGGAGTACCAAAAGCCTGGGTGTAGGGATATTCAAGGAAAACGCTGGGGTACGATTGAATGAACTCTTCTTATTGTCTAATCTGCTACGTTTCTTGGCCACGTGTACTGCTTTGAGTTCGAGCATGGCTTTAGGAACCTCGTGAAAGGGTGTAAAATGTCGTAGTATATGGTATGCTAGTGATGCATTTGAAGACAGTCAATACCCTGTTTCCTGGAAACATAATTTGTATGGCATATACATGTTCGGATATTGAATTATCATGGAAGGGTTCGTTTGATACAGAAATTTGTACTGTTATGGAGGTTCCGTGCTCGAGAATGTGAAATAATTCTCTTCTCAGATAGCGTAACGAACAGAGGTGCAATCGTTGAGAATGGTTGGAAGTCGATGGTGATGATCCGAGTTGGAGTTCGGAGCATCCGTCGGGTTTATATAGATGGTTTAGCGTAGTTCTATCAATGCCAATATTCAATGAGAAATCATTTGATTTTAACGCCGTTCTGCTTGGGGTTCTCGTTGGTCTCCATGTGTGGGTGGTTTACCGGGTTCAATGCCAGATCTAGCCGTTTGATGACTTGGCGAGTTCCCCAGCTGATGCATTGTTATGACTCGGCTATGATCAGAAAGAGGCAGGGTTTAGATGATCTGGTATGAACCCAAGGTGCTCATGATGACCTGGGACGTATTTCTCGGGAACCTATGACCGTCTGATCATTGTGGTACCGTGCGAAGTGTTTGTCAACGTGTTAAGTAGTTGGCGACCTGTACTTCGGAGCCAACATTGTCCACGTGATCTGTCTGGGCTTATCTGACATAATCATGTTGTCGTGTCATATTGACAGTATGTCACAAAAGATGTCAACTCGGCTTTGAGGCCAGATAGAAATGTCAAGAAAGTAACCGATCTTTTCAGGAGATTGAGTAGAATAAACATAGGAAAATAAAACACGTTAGAACTGATGCTGGAGCCAACTATACTCAAATAAAGGTAAAATAGTAACTAAATGTAAGAGATAGCTCTATTTCTTTGAAACGCCTCTAGACCACCATGTTTTCCGGTTTTATGAAGACCATTAGCCATTGAGTTTGCCGCAGATAATCATAAATCTTCTTGCGCCATGTATAAGTATTCTACAATTAGTTCTTTTTCAGGTGACATTCGTCCAGACATATGAGAATATTTGGAAGAATAGCTCGTACTGCTTCAATCATTGCTGCATTTTGGTCTACCATGAACATAAATGAGAGATCCTAATAACAGGCTTAAACTTTGGCAGCATCTACCTGAAGCTTTATTACGTCTCTGATACAACAAATCCCATAAATAAAGTGCAGAACTTACCCTCAGTAGTTCTGCTTTTGTTCGATAGAAGAGGATAGCTGAATCGATTGGCGATTGCTCTTCAATCGATACACACAACAGGCACTATGCCATATCGCTCATAGTCGATGACCTACTGCTCTAACATCCAGAGTGTAGAGTGAATGATGTCCTTACTAGTTGTAGAGAAGAACACCTTGCGGTGCGCATTCAGTTCCGGTAGTTTAAACAAAAATTGACAAAGGCGAAATCAATCTTGGTCCCAAGCACGGTTTCTGTTTCTGATTTACTTGAGATATTGTGCCAGTACCTCTCTATCTATTTTGATAGAGTACATATCTTCGAGTGAGAGAAGCACATCGTTGTAGGATGTTTTCAGATTGTTGTGCATTTGAAGAACCTCTTTCTTTGTATCAAAGGGAGGGCTCTTCCTGAAAACCTCACTCTCAAGCTCATGACTGTGGAATCCTTTCTTCATATGGCAATAGTATCTCTATTCCACACAGTCCGGCGCATCTGCAGAGCCAAGCACGTGTAACCTAGTGGTTACTACACTCATAGTAAAGTGACAGACAACCTTTTGGTGTCTTTTGGAAATAAATAATTCTCTTTTCAATGGTCTTCTAGCGTCTTTTCTCCTTGACACTTTCCCGCGGTACTTTGAATCTTGAACAGAAATGGGATACCCGAATCCTTCTGCAATGTATTGAATACGTTTCAATACAATTCTTCCTCCAGTATTAGCGAGCAGACAATAAACAAAGGCAACAATTGCTGCAGACATCTTATCATGGAGAAAGGGTTGTTACGAGTCAGGATTTTCAAAGTCGCTAGTTTCTTTGCCGTTATTCTTAGCATTTTTTGCTCTGCTCGTAGCCTTGTAAAGATCTCTTAAACCTTCACTAGGTTCATCATCTGGAAGATATTCTGAGATCTATGAAGACGATACAATTCTCGAAATGAATTTATAATCTATGATTGTGTCGCAATTATATGCGCACCGGGCTTCAGAACTTTAAGGAAAGCTTAACTAGCCCTCCCTTTTCAAAATTAGAAGATTCTTAGTCTTCATTTTGCATAGAGACTGATGCTTCTTCGGTTGCCGTAGGTGCTGTCGTTTCTCAGGAGAAGGAGGATCGAAAGTTTTATCCTGTCCAGTTCGCAAGCCGGATAATGAGCGACGCCAAAAGGAGATACTATTTGTGCGAAAATGAAGCTCTTGCGGTGGTGTTTACGTTGAAAACGTTCGGAATTTGTTTGCCTGGAGCGAAGCCGTCCCAGCTGGTAACCAACCACCAGGCCCAGAGTCACACTTTCAAGAAGAAATACGTGCCTGGTCGGCTGGGCGGCTGGCTGGAATTGTTTGCCAAGCACTGGTTCCATATAATGTACCGACCTGAAACTGCAAGCGCCGCTGCCGTCTACCTCTCTAGATACGTAGAATTAGCCGTGCTTCAAATTGAGTGAAGGAAGAACCTCTGTGCATACAGGACGTAGAACCTTCCATAGTATTAGAGCCTTATTACGCTAATATCGCTCACTACATCGGTGTGCCCATAGAGAAACCAAACATCAAGTTAGAGGCAGCAGTGGTGAGAAATTCGAAGAAACCCTTTGAATATATTGGAAGATTGTTCCAAATAACCTGTGAAGGTTTGCGCGCTATGAATTCTGGTTCATGGCGTGAGCAGATTCTGTGAATGTTTCATGACGACATTGGGCATTGGGACTTTGCGGCCACGGAGATATTTGTCACAGACCGGTTTTGGGGGACTAGTATCATTGCAGAGACCTCGAAATAAGTCACGAGTTGCAAACAGTGTCAGCTTATGAAGTCGCTTCCTTCCCTATCAAGGCAGGGAGCCTTTTCTTCTAACCGAGCTGTTTCATATGTTTTCGTTTCACTTTGTTGGGCCTTTTCCAGTTACGAAGGCAGGAAACAGATTTATGATGGTTGGGGTGAAGCATTTGACAGGATAGAAGATAGCCCTGGGTACATCGAGCTCTACAGATACGGTGGTTCTTGACATCATCAGTACCCTGATCATGAATACGTTCAGATTACCTGAAGTAATCATGTCTGACAACGCTATCTATTTCATGCCAGGTGCGGTACAGATTTTCGTGAAGAAAAAAGGGATTGAATAAAGGACGAGTACAGCGTACCCTCAAATGTCGAACGGACTGGCTGGGAGGATGGTTGGAACAATCAAGCACTCAGTCGGAAAAATAGTTGTCAAAGGAGACCCGCAGTAGTACGAGGAAATACTTAGCGTTCTGTACAGGTATCGAATCCGAAAGCTCAGCGAAGAAAATTCGCCATTTGCGCTTGTAGTGCAATGGCCCGCGAGCGATAAACACCACGACGACGTTCGAGATCTTCCTCTGCAGAGGTTAACCCAGCGAGAGAGCCCTCTCGGGTATCAGCACGACTATGTCGGTTTGTAAGACCGATAACGAACCCTTCCGCACTTAGCGTGAGAGTGTACAAAAAAAGATCCCCACAGTGTGGGTATGAGGGCTTGTGCCTATCTTCCTAGGAGGGAAAAGGGAAGCGCGGGCCGTGAGGTTCGTGCGATCCACCTAACACACCAAATTCTCATGTAGGCGATTATCGAGGGTGGCGTTTGTAATGAGAGATCCGGGGTCCGAAGGATGTATCCGTGAACGGACTCCATACAAAAATTCAAAGGGCGAATAGTTGCAGCTGAGTTTACGCCGGCGATATCCGAAGAGTACTTTGCCCAATTCACGGTCCCATTCTGAGTTTTCGTCGGAAATCATCTTGGTTATACTGTGTTTGATGGTCCCAACTATTCTTTCGGCACGTCCATTTGACATGGGAGCATAGGCCAAGACGGACTTCCAGGTGGTCCCTTTCTGCTTCATAAATTCCTGAACTGAATTAGCCATGAAGGCTGTAGCATTGTCTGAAATAATCGTGTTAGGGTACCCGAAAGGCTGTATGATTTCATTCTCTACGAACTGGAGCACGACTGTTGCCATAGATGTTTCACTAGCTATTGCAAGTGGCCAACCAGTGAGATGTTCAACTCCGATTAGAAAGAACCGTTTCCCCAAGCTCGTGGTTGGTAGTGGACCGGCAAAGTCCACCGAAAAGGTGTGAAATAATTGGGTTAAGGGCAGCCTCTGCGCCGTCTGATACTTCACAAGAGGTGCCGCATGCTGACGGCTAGTGCAGCTGTGCACATAGTTGGTTATATCTGATAGCATCGTGCTCCACCAGAAGCGATCTTTCATGAATGATTTTGTCGATGCTATATCCCAATGCCCAATGTCGTCATGAAATGTTCGAATAATTCCGGGTCGATCAGCGATTACAGGAACTAGTACCAAGCCTGTCCCTGTGCATCTATAGAGTTTGCCGTCCCATGCTACGAATTTCTTCGAATTCCTTTTGATGGCTGCTCGGATCTTTCTGTCGGGTTCCTCAATTGTCATGCCACTGATGTATTGACCAATACTCGCATAATATGGCTCTAGTCCGGAGAAAGACGTGTCCTCAGGGTTAGCAATAGACAACGCAGGATAGTCTTCGTTCGAACTACTACCACATGTTTGGTGAGCGTATCGCGAGAGAAAGTCAGCAGCTCGGTTCTTTGAACCACGTCGGTAGATGGTTTCAAATTCATATTCGGCGAGGCGATCTAACCATCTGCCGAGTCGCCCATGTATATCCTTCTTTTGAAGCGCGTACTTAAGCGCTTGGTGATCTGTGACTAGTTGAAAGGGCCTGGACCTAAGAGGTAGATACGAAACTTCATCAACGCAAACATGACCGCTAGTGCCTCCTTTTCGCAAACTGAATAACGGCGTTCAGAATCATTCATGGTGCGAGATGCAAACTGAATGGGGTGAAACTTGGCATCTTCCTTTTTATGGGCAAGGATCGCTGCGACAGCCACTGACGACGCGTCCGTCTTGACACGAAAGGGCAAGTCAAAGTTCGGAAATGCCACTACTGGTGCTGAGGTAAGCTTTAGTTTCAGCTCTTCAAATGCTCGTTTCATATCGCATGAAAGCTTAAGCTTCTTATTATCCGATGTAGCGGCGTGCAAGACAGATGCTGTACCAGCAAATCCCTTGATGAAGCGTCTATAGTATCCTGCAAGTCCTAGGAAGCTTCTGAGCTCCGTCACTGTAGCCGGTAAGGGGGCTTCGCGTATCACTTGGATCTTCCTCATATCCACGCTTATCCCATTGGAATCCACTACATGTTCTAGTAGTTCTATTCGAGGCTGAGCAAAGTGGCACTTCGATATTTTCAGCTTGAGGCCATGCTCTGCCATGATTCTCAATACGTAGATGACATGTTCTACATGTTCATCGAGAGTGTCCGAGAAGATAACAACATCATCAATGTATACGCGAGCAAACGCAACCCTTCCCAATATGGAATCCATCATTCTCTGAAACGTTGAGGGTGCATTCATTAATCCAAACGGCATTACCCCAAATTGATAGGTCTCCTGAGGGCAGATGAAAGTAGTCATCTCCTTACATCTGGGCGACATCCGTATTTGCCAGTAGCCTGAAAACAAGTCCAAAGTGGTAAAGAGCTTCCATCCACGAAGGTCATCAAACACTTGATCCATGTGAGGTAATGGCCAACGGTCTGCTTTCATCACAGAGTTCAAAGCTCGGTAGTCGATACAGAAGCGAGGCCTCCCGTCATTTTTGAGGGCGATGAAAATTGGAAATGACCTTTGCGAACAGCTCGGCTTGATGATATCGGCTACTAACATCTTTTCGATTTCCTCTTGTACAATCCTGTCGTATTTTGGTGGAAATCTGCGTACACGAGAATGAATAGGTGTATCAGTTTCTAACGTGAACTCATGCATCACTGGTACGTTCACTGGGCGAAGGTCCTCCAAAGACCAAGCGACTAGCTCTGTGTTTTCAATTGTATCTAGCAACTCTGAGCGTCTTGGTTCGGGAATATGGCGTAACTTGTCACTGAGCATTTCCAATCGGCCTGGATCTTGCGGGACTGCTTCTGTAAGATTATGAACTCCACCAGGCGTTTCTGATATATCGCTGTTGGATGAGACGAGCAAAACATGGTTTCTGGTATTATCCATTGTATCGTTTTCTCGTAGTCGTGGCACAATCTGTAGATCTTCAGAGCGACGCATGCTTGCTGCTGTCTCATTCATGGGGTGATTAATCGGCTCGTTTTCTAAGCTGTTCGGGACCATTTGATCCCCAGTTGGCCCGGAAGTATCAGATCACTGGGCTGCTTTACCTTGACCGTTCTCGCTGTTGTCGGTAGAGCTATTTCCTTGAGGATCTTCGTAGTCCTCAGGTATGACAATTTCTATATGTCCATCAGGATATCGGAGAATGAAATTTCCTCGCCTATCTTGGGATACATGGATATTATCACCAACTTCCCGCCTTTCCTGCGATTCTCGTTGATCATGCTCGTTATTGTGCAAATTCTGTGAGGGATGAACCTCATAGTCAACTATCCCTCCAGGGTATGTCATCACAGGATTCCCTTGTTCATCAATGCCAAGTTCGCCTTCAGATGCGCAGGAATCGCTCTCCCGCATGTCCTGTTCCCTATCCCGCGCCTCAGGGCGATCTGGAACTTCTTGTGATCCCTCCCCCTGATTGCCTGAGGGGTCCAGAACGAGGGCGAAATCTGCTGTATTTTCCACTTCTATCCGAAATCTATGATTGATCGGGAAGTCTCGAACTTGTAGATGTATGGGATCTCCTGGACCCACCTCTGGCTCCCTGCGTTCGACAAGTATCTCAAATGTATCTGAATTGCGGGTGGTCTCAGGAGTTTGAAGTACAATTGCATGATCCATAATTGGGATTCGTAATACTGGATCCGGCGGGACAGAGTGGGCAGACTCTGTCGATGAATCCTGGCTACTGTTGTTCACGGAATCTTCATCTCTTTCTTCCTTGACACTGTTGATGCGTTCGGTGGACGGTTGTGGTTGCATACCATATGTAAAACGATCGCGGAAGACAGTTTTATCACCTCTTCTTTCACTTCTTAAGTACCCTGGAACATCTTGTTGCTCGTCGGCTCGATCCTCGTCTGAAGTTTGATCTGGAGAAGGTGGTGGTGTACCACCATTTGTCATTTGAAGCGCCTCGTGTTCACTTCGTTCCTCAATTGTGGTCATACCCACAATTAACACTTCTTTGGCGGTTAATTTCTGTAATAACGTTAAAGATAGATCGGCATTCTTCTTTTCGGTCTCCAACATGACAACATCTAATTCTTCTTGTTCTGAATCTGATTTTGTATCAGAAAGAAAGACTACTGAATCTGACCTAAAGTCTTCACTTTCTGTTCCAGATTCTATGGGAGTGTCGCCCATTCTTCCACGCTCATGGTCTAAACAAAGAGTGACAGATTTTCCTTGGTAGTTGAGTGATACTTCTTGTGTCCCCAGGTCAATACATGCTCCTAGGCGTTCTAAGGTCGGACAACCTATGATAACACTAAAGGGAGACTTGTCAACCACGAGGAATTCTAACGGAACGCGTACTGCCCCAAACTTCACCTGAACGTGATGAAGGACTCCACGCACAATGTTGGTAGTGCTGTCAGCCACTATAATCTTCCTATTCGTTGGGAGTGGTTCCAGCGATAAGTCTTGCGTGAGGTTTGCAGAGAGAAAATTTGGTATTGATCATGAGTCCAGTAAGGCTTTTACTTCAGTTCCATACACCTTTACCGGGACTACCTTTAGCCGTCGGGTCTCGTTTGTGGCTTTAGCGTAGTTGACACGCCGAGTGGACGTGCGTCCTGATAATATGTGACGTAGATCCTTCTTAGCGTCGTCGGCATCACCAAGAACAAGCTGGCCGAAGGTGATTCCAGAGGAGGCATTTGCAAGTTCCTAAAGAACATTGTACTTCCCTGCATGTTCCTCTAGCTTTGATTTGGTGGAAGACTTCCTAGGTGGCATATTTTGTTTCTTAGTGGGCTTCTTAGGACTTAATGCATGTTTCGGCAAGCCATGAGGTTCCTTCTCTCTTATTACTGATGGGTTAAGCAGAGAGGGTAACCGAATGGGTCCTTCCGTTCGAGGCTGCTTTGGTACTGGCGCACCATCAGCTGTTCTCTTTGTCGTGTTCACGTATTCCTCATTACTTTCGTTCTCGACGACAACGGAGACATTACTTGTTTGTTGGCTGTTCTGCACGTTGTTTCCCTTGTCATTCTTCTTGAGTCGAGTCTCAATTTCGGACTCTACTCGGACTTCCTCGAATCCAACCCTGCGCTCAACATCTACATCCTTCTTCCAACAAGAGGCCCTTGCATGGCCGACCTTGCCACAACGCCCACACCAGGTACTGCGATGAGGGTTCAAGTTGCAACGAGTTGAGTAATGTCCTGGTTGCTGACAATATGCGCAGAGTCGATCCTCTTCATTCCTTCTATCCACAGCTTGATTCTTCTTGACTAACAAAGTTAACTGTGCCAGCCGGTTTGTGAGTTCATCTACTTTTCCTTCGAGAGGAGCATGAGAGCTTGGCCTATCCTTCTGTAGAATTTCTTTGGGGGCGCAAGAACATGTAGGGCACCATGGGAGCTGAGCACCTTTTTCCCAGCCACAAAGGCCCTTACAAGATTTTACAATACTTGATAGTCGGCTGCTCCCGGAAAGATAACAAAATGCGCCAGATCTGAGAAGTCCATCACAGCCTTCCAAAGCAACCCAAACTTGGCCTCGGAGTTGAATCCTGCCTTCTCGAAACATGTATCTATTCGTTTCAATGATCCCAACAAGTCACCGTAGTCTAACCTGAAGGAGACAGCCTGGCGAATGTTCTCCTCGGGTTCTTCAGTCCCACCAAACCGTTCCAAGAAGGCTGCCTTTACCGTATCGTAATTAAATGCATCAGCAATTAAATCCCCATCTGAAGCAAAGTTATCATAATAGAATTCGAATGCCTCACCTTCGAGGTAGCCGAGGAACTCCAATGCCCGTTCCTCATTCGACTTTTCTCTGGTAGTGACATTCTCATAAAAGAAAAGAAACTTGCGGACGTCAGAAAAACTTCCATCGAAAGAGACAACACTTGTAGTTTCCGAGGAGTTTGGCCCTCCTCGAGAGTACCATGTGGGTGTCATGTTGCACGTTGTCACGAGACCGGACGATGACAGTCCTTTTTGTACCCTTGTTCACTGGAGGGCAGGTCAGAAATAGAACCATAGCTCGAGAGTACCAGCACAGGCGTGCAATGCCAATGTAGTAAACAGAAACAAACTGCGTCAAATAACCAATGTATTACGTAGCAAGGGAACCAGGTAGTGATTGTATAACACAACAAGTGAACAAGCTTGGGACAATGTAGCGAAGAGACTGCACCAGCGGATAACCTACGCGATCAAAACCTTAGATATAGCGTAGTGCTAATGACCAATTCTAATATAGCACCACTGCCAACACGCACGAACAAGACTTTAGGTCTAGTACGCGGCCGAAGTGCACCGTGCCACAGATGATGAGCCCAAACAAGGGCGGTGTTAGTACAAGCACGTGTAAGGGTGCGGGAGACCAAGCCGCACCAAGTGAAAGGGTAGGTGGGGAAAAGTGTGGTTGGTGGCAGGGAGTAGCAGACTGCTCTAAGAGAAGGTGGGGGTTGCCAAAGAGAGGAGAAGTGGTCTGCCCCGAGTTGGCTTGGAGACCACCGACCCCGGGCTTTTATAGACACGTCGGTGTTCTCGGAATGCTAGATAAGGGTGCTAGATCGCAAGTTTGTTAGGCAATCACTCAAAAAAACTACGAAAACGCTAGATTCTGCTAGTTCGTGGTGGTTGGCAAGCAAAAAAAAAATTTTTTCGGAAATCACTCTTTCATATTTTCTATTGTCATCCGTCCCTAGTACTGCACTTCGCTAGTTTCAAGTTTAGAGCAAGTTCTTTGCTCACTAAACGCTAGTTAGAGGGCTCGAAATGGCGCTGGCCGCGTAGCGGCCAGCGGCCCCACCCCCATGCAACCCAAATTAACTTACATATTTCCATCTCGTGGATTTCAAACTTCAAATTGTCAAAGTTTGGAGCCCAACTGTTCTCTCAGCCTCACTGGGTGGCACCCACACTCTTGAACACCAAACATAAAACCTCCCTTACCATCCTTACCATCCTTCTTCTCCTTATCCTCTCATTCCACGCCTCCGCTTCAACCGACTCTCACCTTCTATTCCTTCGTCGTCCTTCTCCTCCAACCTCTTCCTTACAGCCCCTCGACCGGGAGTAACAGGAGTGCCTTCCCCGACAACAGCTCTCCCTTCCGCATCACACACCTTCTTCTGCATTTCCTCGATTAGATGCACAGCCCTACCAACCAGTAAAAGTTGCTTCTCCAACACCAAAACCCGTCTACGCATCTCCTCGTTCTCCTTCCACAGTCTCCTCAGCTCCTCACCCACACACGCCACAACCCCATCGACATGCATTTCCGCCCACACCCCAGCCTCCCTTGCCCTCCTACGCAGCTCAGCCACAGCACCCATAGGCACCCCTTCCTCTGAAGAACTCAGCACCATCCCCCCCATCTCCACCACAACCTCCTCGATACACTCATCCAAACGCTCCTTAAGCCCTCCGCCCACGCTCCTCACCAGTTTCTTCACATCGCGGTAAAACCGACTCATTCGCCCCGCCCCACCTCCTCCTCCTCCCCGTCCTCCTCGACTTCCCTCGCCCTCACTTCCCTCCCCCCCATCCCCTCCCATCATCGTCCCAACCCCAAGCTCCCCGAACCCAACAACGTTCCTTCCCTTGCCCTCTTCACCATCACCCTTCCCTTCCTCCTCCTTCTTCGTCCTTGGAGGCGTCTCGGGGACCTCCCTCTTCTCCGCTTTATCCAACAACGCCAGTAGCTCCTCATCATTCACGTCTTCGCTAGACATGGCTACTACACGCCCCACCACAACGGCGCTCCCGTTCCTAACCCAACCACCAAGCGAGCACTCCCCAGGTACTTATCCAACCGCATTTTTTCACTCGCCCGTTTTCGCGCCATTTCCCACCGAGTCGTGTCCCACCAATAATCTGAAACGAAAAATTTAGAACGACATTAGTTTAACACTTCCTTCAGTTTACAACTCTATCACACTAACTTAGGTATGTACAGGTAGAACTACGAACGTGTCTAAAGAAATGGTTCAAAACGAGAACCAACAGGCCTACAGTGCTCTCCTAGATTCGCAACATACCTTCGAAAATGGTACTCCAAGTCCATATCCACAGCCATACCCAAAAGAAGCAGCACGAAAAAGATAGTATTCTCCACTACAGGCGCGAGTCCCCTTACCTTGTGCAAAGAAGTATCGCTCAGGAACGTGAAAATCAAGTAGGTAAACACAACAGGGAACACCCTTCCGATATAGAGCCTCATAGTAGCCACACCATCTCTAAACCCAAGCACCTTATTCAAACCACCGTATACGGTCCTGCACACATCCAAAATCAGCCCAACACTACCTCTCTGCACATATGGGAGCTCTCTCTCATTGTTAATGCTGTCCCTAGTCACAAAAAACATCGTTAGCCGTTCAACCACATACGACATACCCCCAAACATGAAACCACCAGTGAAAAATGCAAGAGCACCAGTCCTAAGTTCCATTACAATCGAAATTGGCGCTTCCAAGAAGTGATAGCCAACAAAAATACAAACATTCAACGGCAAAAGACCTGCCATCGTGAATCCAAGTAGTCTGTTTCGAATCACAGAAATCCGTGCCATTCGCTGGCTGTCCCGCTAAGGTACGTATGCCAATGAACCAAAATGCCTTCTATGCAATGCAAACACCATATCGAAGATAAACAAATGCAAAACAGTCTCCAGAATTACCACAATCAACATCTTCGGAGACATTCGAACATCCCCTACCACATAATGCATCAAAAGCGGTTTCAATACCCCATAAAGAGCACCAATGGCTAATGAAAACAGAAACGCATATGCGCACCAAGCCCTGAAACTGAACATATGACGAGGGCTTCTAGAAAGGTTTGGCGCATTCTCCAGATATTGTATCAAATGAGTACTCCCGTACAGCACGTGCAAAAAATTTGAATTCGTTAAGATATAATTATGTGTCGGTACTTCGTCTAGAACCTCGTATATCTCCGTCACATCCTCCAAAACACCCGCGGTGAGCAACCTTGACGCCCCTCGCACAACACCCTTCTCCGTATCCGTACTATACCGAATTTCAAGTACTTCGTCAAACCGAATCACCGTCTCATTCGGAAAGATATTCAGATACGCACGAGTCCTCCGGTCACTCTCGGAAGACTGCAAATAGTAGTCGTGGTGCTTGTGGATGTTCTCGAATGCCATGTTTGAATGTCGATCACGATTGTACCTCCTCCCCACTTGAACCAACCTCTTCCTCGCTTATATGCACAACGTACCATCCTCCGACTTGCTAAACCCTCCCAATTCCAAACACGCGAAGCAGTGTTTTGAACCAGTACACGATAATGCATTCAGTGTCTACACTCCTTTTCATAAATCAAGCACTGCTTGCACCCCACACCGCATTCTGATATGAAAGGAACCACTACCTTCACTATGGACACATTTGGGAACCGCAGTCTTTCCCTGTAGCAATGTCGTGCTTCACATCCCTACAATCTCCTTTTATTCTCATAAATAATTACATATTCACTTTCATTTACATTCATATCTCATATGATTTGTCCACTATACCTTTCTTTATTCTCCCCACCGATATACCCGCCCACCAAGTTTCTTCTTATACCTGTACCTCTCTTAATAAAATATAACAGAGCTTCATCTTTCCAGACATCATCCCTTCACTATTAAACATCATCCAACACAAATGGCGTCATCTTTTCCACTCCCATCACCCTGTCCCTCTATTTACATCTATTCAACATGTCAGAAAGTCGCTTCCCTCCTCATCCTTATGTCGCAACAACACATCGGGAGGAGGTACCCGTCGTGATGAGAGAACTTTTGCGCCTTGTAGCTCTTCATACACGAATTCATCATAATACTCTCACCAATGAGCACTCCATGGAAGCACTACTCAAGTACGGAAAATCCCTCACATCCCTCAAGGCCTCCTTCTCTGAGTTTCACGTTCGAAACGGTTTCTTCTACGAAATCTCAAGAAAATTGAAGGAAGCTGGAGCTAAGGACCCAGCCCCCCTCCATACAAGGCTCGTAGACGTTATCCAGTTCCATATTGTATGATAGTACTCAATAGAAGACCCATCATGAGTATGATACTTGCTCACATCCATTTCAAAAGAAACGAATAAACACATTGCACTAATTTAAGTCAAGTTTTACAAAAGTTTATCACCATATATACTACTTATCATCATTAATCACTTTCATCGTCCTCTCCTATCAGACCCTGCAATCCTTTAGGGACCATCTCTCCCTCCTCATCATCCTGTTCATAATCCCCATCAGTATTCATCTCCACGGGCTTCCATACGTAATCCTCCTCCTCATCGTCTGACTGATTGTTCCCCTCCACATCGTCCATATCAACGTCTCCATCATCAGAACTACCACCTCCCACCTCCATCTCTTCATCTTCCTCTTCCTCCTCAAATCGAGGTGTAAATCCGACCTGTCTATGTACAGCATCCGGGAGATTGTATCCGTCAGGCACAAGATACATATGGTAGCGGAAGCAATACCCTTTCACAATCGCATCATCATACCCAGCTCCAGCGTGGAATACATCCCCTCTTCCAATAAACACAGAAAACGGCGGAATCCTCACCTTTCGCACCACCATAGAACCAGAAAGCCGTTTCACGTTCTCCCGAGTCATAGTCAGGTTATGAGACCTCTCGCATACCCAAATCATGAACGCATCTGGCCCAGATGCCATTACGAAATAGCCCGGGTTTGCTTCCTTCTTCCTATCCGCCTCCGACAGATTCCTAAAATCAGTGTGCAACACTTGCCTAGGGCAATCCTCTCCAGTACACAATACACGACCACCAGTTTCAGGCGCATACATCGCTCCACCTTCTGAGTTTCGCTCAGTCAACCAAAGTGCTGCCGCAATCTGACCAATTCTTGCATCCAACAACGCCCTCTTCCGCACAAGCACTGCAGCGTTTTTGAGCGCCTCAATTCTATCCACAATCCCCCTCTTCGTTGTTATAAAACGTCCCACTGCCTTTAGGAGGTTCAAAGCATCCCTCTCTCCCCCCGCATTAATGATGAGATTCCAAAACATCCTATTCCTCTCATCCGCAAGGTCCGGTTGCGATTCAAAATCACTTCTAAAGAACTCCATCAGTTCCCCTACCACATCCTCATCCACTTTCACACCCTTCTTCATCGCCGCAGTAGCCATACCTTCATCCGTCCCAAACTCCTCCAACACACAGAAACCTCTCTCTGAAAGTTCCATTCTCTTCTTTGCAAAGTACACGCGAGCCAAATCCTCCCTCTCAAACGCAGCCATCCATAATGCTTCGTCCTCATCTGTAGGGTTTCCGGATTTCGGCATCTTCACTCCCAGCACCGGATGCCTCGTCGTTCCCATTTCCCTGTGCATGTTACGGGATGCCCTCCAATACACAGCATGGTGCACCATCCGGAAGTCCTCCACTGACAAGCACTCAGCTCGATGATTCTTCCTCAAGTGAATCCTCTGCATCCATGGATGCGGATGCTTCACTTCCGTTCTCGTTCCCAAGCCACTCACTCGGCAACGAGTACACGAGGTCTAACCAAGACATGTACGACCCCGTAGCCACGTCAGCTGGGCGACTTAACCCCTCCGGAAGCTTTTCCGGATTGCTATCCTCAAACCTTCCTGCAGTCTGCTGCCCCTCCTCATTCTCTTCATCAAACTCGAAGTCGTCCTTTGCTTCATCTTCACTAGACGACAGGGCAATGATATCTTCATCATTCAACCACCTCTTCAGTTCCCATCTCCCCATACTGCGCAATACCTCCACTACCTCTCGCGCAATACTCGGTCTGTTCACGCCTCCTGTCTTCGTGGGGTTTCGATTCGGCCCTTTCCGCTGCGGCCGTTTCGGCTTCTTCAGTGATGGTTCAAAGGCTTTGGCACTATCACTGTCAAGGACCTCCGCTTTCCTTTTCTTGGAGTTCCCCACCCGACCATCGGCGATTCTCTTACTTCGTCTAGGCTCCAAGGTAGCCGAATTCAAGGTAGTCGACTCGTATAAACCGAGCAACTTCGGTTCAACAGATTGATCGAGGACCGGCTCTGAATCCTGTGGCCCGTCCTCCTTCAGAGCTCTATACAACGTCCTACGTATCTCTCTCACCTTATTCTCCACCCTCGACTCCAAAGAACTGTGTTTCCCCTTCGTATACCACTTTCCAAGACGCGATACGATATATTTGGATACCATCTGGTCCGAATCTCCAATCTTCATTGGTATACTCATCACTTCCTCTACGCCTTTCTTCTTCTTCATAGTTCTACCAAGTTCAATGCATAGGTCATACACTTTAGAAGCGCAGTGAAAGAAGTACTTTCGGAAATCCTCAAACGGCCCCATCCTCACCGTAGCGGCGGACCTCACTCGCACGTGTGCCTGTAGACATTGGATAGTAAAAACGAAACCTATCCGCAGACATCCGGAGCAGCATGTCACTAGACACATGGGTAACCCCAATTTGAGGTGTTTCCTGCCATACGCCATCGAAGAACTCGAGCAACCCCGGGTTCCGTGCAAACTTCAGAGCAAGAGCGGAATGTCGATTGAAATGGCGTATCCTTCCTTCATTTCCTTCAGTGTCACTGCTCCACAGCACCCCCGTTATTTGGCTTGGCGTCAGCTTCTGTATGTCATAACCGTCCTGCTCTACGCCATTGCGAATAAACGAAACCGTAGTGTGAATCCTATCAGCAAAAGACATCACCAGAACATTAGAACTCAAATCATTCAACGTCTTTCCGAGCCATAACACCTCATTGAAAGTCATTCTTTGCGTGTCCTTGCGCTTCCAGAGTGTCACGTTCAACCGGAAACAATACGAGCCTATTTCCCACCTTCCTTCTCCAACTCCAGCAAAACAGTGATGCGATGGTAGCCGTCTACAAGAACAACAGGCACAACCAGCCGCCCGTTCGCATCGATAGCCTCACTCAGCGGTACGTCCTCCGCTAGGGCAACTGCAATAGACCCAAGCGAAGGAAGCCATCCGAATTTTGGCAGTTTGTTCGACGTCTCTCGAAGGTGCTTCTCATTCTTTGACCGTACCATGTTCTTCGGAAATCGAATCATGTGTACGTCAATGACACAATCATGTTGCTCATAGTCGTCATGATTGATGTTCAAAAACACCTAAGGTTCTGTCCACCGCTTCTGAACCAACTACATCCCCCTCATCATACAAAACCCTCTCCTCTGGGGTGAGGTCCTTCTTGGACTGTCGCGGCACCTCTATGACGTCATCATCAGAGTCTTCCACGCTTACCACCTCTTTCGCTTCCTCTTGTGCCTCAGGAATAATGAGGGGAGCAGACACCTCTTCACGTTCAGTTTCCTGCGGTTTTCTAACTCCTCTGCTAGCAGGTCGCGGTTGTCACATCTCCCTTTCCACGGCCACGGCCTCTCGTTCCTGAGCTTCCTCTTGGAAAGGGTTCTATATCGGCAGGACCTGAGGCCGCTTCACCACTCTCAATCCTTTTAACTGGTGCTCTACTCGTCAAAATGCTTGACGGCGTACCAGAGGCAGTTGAAACGAGCCTCCTACGTGTACCAGGTACCCTCGGAGTCGCCAGCGGCTTCTTCTGTTTTGGTCGCGGGGGGGTTCTTTTGCTTCGAAAGGGTCTTCGGAGTGGCCAGGGGCTTCTTTGGCTTCATAGGAGTCGTTGCAGTACTAGCACTAGTGCTTGGCTGCGCAGCCTTCACATTTATTGCTGACTGCGGTGGAACCGACTCACCCCCCTCTCCCACTTCCTCCCTACTGCTCATCATTGCAGTGTCCCACGCATACAGCCCTGCAGGACACCATCTCCTTCAGAGTAGCGGGCGGTTCCTCAGGACCTCCAAATACGTACGGATACCTTTCATCTCCATGTGACGATATATTAGCCTTCCATATCACTACCAAATCCTGTCCCTCTTTCTGGTAAGACGACAACGGATGGCGATGCAGAGATCGGCAGAGTCCTGTTCCAGGCCCAGATCCACCCGCTACGTCCATACCCGCAATTGTGCTTTGCCAACCTTCACCTTTTCATCGCTATTACCGATTCGCACAAACATATTGACAGACGCCCCACCATGGAGCTCTCTTGTTTGCATCGCGTTGAGCGGGCGGAGGCGTGGAAAGGTTGGAAGCTCTGGAGCTGCCCATGCTTTTCGCTTTTCCTCGCGTAGTCGGCATTTCTATGTCAGGCCTTCGCAGCGAAGCGGATTCCTGGGACAATGCTTCTTC